>JAVRXN010000004.1:16745821-16815821 GCA_033556935.1 Timema podura | reverse complement strand
ATAAAATAAAAATAAACCAGAATAGTCCTATTTTCAAAAGTCCACCCACATACAACTTGAAAACATTGTAGCGGCGCTTTAATTAACACTAAATACGCCGACTACATTTACAAGGATATAAAACATGATAGGTTAATACTTGAAAACATAAGGTTAAACTGCATGTTGACAAAAGAGTTTAATAGAGCATACAAAACACACAATTACAATGTAGTGACCAAAGTACAACCCATCATTTCCTATGTTGACCGGCCAAACGGGACAAAGTACCAATTACAACAATAAGTTTAGTAACTGACACACTCATAGAGTGAATAAGACGTGAAGTGCCATGGGTCTAATCCCTCATCCTGACTGCAAAACTTAGCTTGCTTTATTAACTATCACCTCACTCTTAAAAGAGGTATAATTACACTTTATAGAACGAAAGACAAAACTAAGGCTAACTCAAGTTACTCCCCGATTGGGAGATAAAGACTACAAACACAATATAGTTGCCGTAGTGAACTTGTTGCAACAAACATCTAAAGGATAACGACTGACCTGCAACACACAACATTTAAAACTAAATAACCCTATTTTAAGAAGCGAGAACAATATGTGCCAGTAAAGCTAGCATTGAAATGTTAACCATCTAGTATTGATTATATAAGTTACAAATAACTGTCTATCTGTCCCATTCATAGAAACA
The DNA here is from genome assembly GCA_033556935.1 of Timema podura. Lineage (NCBI taxonomy): Eukaryota > Metazoa > Arthropoda > Insecta > Phasmatodea > Timematidae > Timema > Timema podura. Next base: position 16,815,130 of record JAVRXN010000004.1, on the reverse strand, counting down.
CCGGGCTTATATCTTAGAGAAAGTGCTCATTCAGAATTCTAGGCCTTTATACAGTAAAGGCTGGCTTGTTACTAATTAGTATTGCCAGATATTATGAGTTAAACCACACTCAAACATAGGCACAAACTACATGTCATATAAAGGTTATTAACAATCAGCAAGTTATCATGCAGCCCCAGAAGGGAGTCAAACATGAACATTTAACTGGGTGTGGGACGAGCCAGAAGGGCAGCGACAAACCCACAAGTTGCACACCACAAAACAGGTAGACAACAATGCACATCGGTTCACAAGAACAACTAACAATTACCTGACTAGGTCTCAATAACGGGCCTTGAACAACCTAAATTCCTCCTTTCCTATCGGGAGACACTGCAGACCGGAGCATGGTCAAACAGGCCAGGGAGTGAGATACACTCCAATGAAACTACTGGCCTTAAGGATCGAGTAGAAAGAACAAGAGACATGAAAGATACCTCATGACGTGGTCAACATGACTTTGAATAACAAAACCTAACCTAATTATACATAATATAGTCGACAAACTTAACTTGTAAGAATAATCCTAACTGAATTACATTACTCTGAACGTAGAGCTTCCTACTCCTTCTAAAGTATATAAAACTTTATAGTTTATGATAAGTTTTTTAGTCTGTTCGGTGAGTCTGATGACACCATCATTGTGACCTCGATATCTTCTTGGTTGCTGTACTGTTGAACGGAGGTGAAAGACATCAGTCATCGAATACTAGATTGAAACTGTTTGTGCCCAGCGGATCTAAGCGTTTTATACAAGTTGAACTGGTGAACCAGGGGTAGGGGTGTTAGGAACACTTCTTGACGTTTGGAAAATACGTAGGCACCTGGCAATGACGTACACACCCTCGTGAGCCATGTTCAAATCCACTTAGTACACCTGGTGGTCTAGTTGAGTTGAGTATAGAGTTGAATGGAGGCCCATGCAACTCTTCCCATGAAGCCATTCCCACTAGGCAATGTTCCCGAGTAGTGGTATGTAACGAATTATGTTATAACATTAATATATATAACTAAATATCCATATATATTTTATTATGTGAAATCATTTTTTCTAGCTGGTTAAGTTTGTACAGGCAAGGACTGGTGAGCCCGCTACAACATACATTCATTTGGGGCATATTAATAAACCCATATTAAAACTATTGAGGTCTGTGCGAGAACTTTTGGGCAGTATGGGGGTTTGAAATATATCCTTTAGCTTTTTTCACAAAAAGAAATTAAAAAAAACCATCTCACTTAACTATATCTGTAAAATATTTATTTCATGCTGCATTGACACATTCATGATGATTTTAACATTGGTCAGTCCTCTTTGGCTTCTTTGAGGGGTTAAAATTTAGAATATTCCTCCAACACTTGATATAAACTCTATATAGAAAACGACAATCAATTTTCATTGGACAGCGAGAAAGTTACTAGATCTACTTTCATGTATTTATACATCAAGTCATGCGATCTGCAGCTGTCACTTTTGATAGATATCAATACCTATAAAATAACACAAATTAATAAAATTATAAAAATGTTTGAATGTTGGCCACAAAAAGTATGTTTGTATTTTATAAAGGGCTCTTTATGAGGAAATTGTACCGTATATTACCTATGTTAAAACCAAGTTTTGTCATCTTATTTCCTATTCTAATCATGGCACTGGTATGCAACTGACTTTTTAAATGGCCTTGTGTTGTGGCAGAGAATGGAGATGGCAGGAGTACCAACATTAGATGCAAGTGTTACAAACTTTGTCTTAAGTATAAGTTAAGACTTAGATGTTATTATTTAAAGAATTCAGAAAAATATAGTTTAGAAATTAAATTTTTATAAATATGAATAATAAAGAAAAATACTAAACTTCTGAAAGATCCCTGAAAAATATATAATCTTGGATTTTAATCCAATCATCCGGATTTATCCATCTGATCTGGATTATCAAAGGAGTAAAGGGATCAATTTCAGATAAGACTTAGATTTCAATTCAACATTTTCATTAAACTTAACTCAACCTTTTCAACTTATTTATAGCATTATCTTCAAACTTAATTTGAATGGAGTGTTAAGCTAATTCTAACTTGTTGTTTTAAATAAGTTTTATACTTTCATCCTTGTGCCGACTCATTTTGTATTGTAATTCTTAGTATTTTATCAATGTTATTTTAACTATATGACTCTTTTATATGGCAAATTATTCAGTCGATGAAGTGTTTTTGAATGTTATAAAATTTTGTTACAATTATTGGTATTCCAAGATTATATATTTTTCAAGAGTCTTTCAGTAGTATAGTATTTTTCTTTATTATTCATATTTATAAAAACTTAATTTCTAAACGATATTTTTCTGAATTCTTTAAATAATAACATCTAAGTCTTAACTTATATTTATGCACTCCTTACTCAAGATTTAGAGTTTTAGAATGTTTTCTAAAAGGTTTTTCTTGAGTCCTATTTGTATTAGAGTCATGGCAGGGACTGTAGATGGCAGCAGCAATACCACCATAAAACACAAGTGTCATAAACGTTATTAGAGTGTGATTAGTACAAATTAAATCTCTCTTAGCATGGTAGTAATCCCTTGCTGCACAGCCTGAACATACTCCCAGTCTGGAATATGGGCTGGACGGGACGGGGAGTGACTCTCTCCGTACTAGATGACGGTCTAATGCACTCCAACATGGACATTCTACCCAACTATGTGAGTCAACTCGCTAACAGGTAGATTCACCTCCCTCAGTCACAGAGTCAGGAGGTGTCAGACACCATTAATCCAGGTGTGCTTAGTAACTGACAAAACAATAGTTGTTAATAATTGTGCTTGATTTAGTATTAAATACATAAATACACCATCAGTTAATTTTTGATGTGGAAGTTGGTAACTTTGTTAATTAAAGGTTGATAGTTTTATTTACTTGGCAACAAAATGGCGCATGTATACTGCTGGTGAGGCTGGTATGATATTGGGGGAAGATGAATTTATACATCAAAGAATATTTTTTTTCTCTCTAAATTATGTTACGAGGCATTCTTTGCTTGTACCATGGAACAAAATATTTACTACTCATCCTTATAAATAATTTAAATTAGTTGAAAAATGATACTTGGACATGAGAATCGAACCGAAAACCTTTGGCTTAGTACACCACTTTTCTACCATTGAGCTATCCAGGATTCGTCCAACGCTCGTCTCTCATAGTTTAAGGTTGAGTCTGTGATGGATGGGGAGTAATCATCAGCTACATATGGACACCCAATAGTATCGTAGGCTATCAGATACCACAGCCATCTGCGACTCGGGAGGCCTGTTATGCTCCCGTCCTATAGCTATTATATGCTGTCAGCCATGCAGAACAAACTAAACTGTTCTGAAATTTTTTCAGACAAACAATAAGAGATTACACCAGCTTCAGTATCCACGCGGTATATCGTACTACTCTCACTGTTGATTAGACTGCCGATGATGGGGAGATCAAGGTTTGAATTTTGATCCCTCCCAAAATGGGTTTTCACTCTTGCTTCACAAAAATGCGGGTACACTTCCTCTAAATATAAACCTTTCTAATCCCTTAAACTTTATCATAATTAATACATAAGTATAACACCTGAATGAGTAGTAAGACGCGGTGCTAAAACAAATCACAACCTCAAACATGATTCCCAAACATAACCTCTAAATATTATTCTCCATACATGTGAGTTTCATGTTTAATGTCTCCAGAATTAACTGTGACTTTTTTTTACCCATATAACATTTCATGGTTCTTGAAGGAACCATATGTGAGCTATGACTTGGCAGACTTTTCCAACCAGGACTCTGACCCGACACCCAACACAACCTTTCCCGGCAACAACCACGGCACCTACTGCGCTGCAATCATGGCCGCCGCGGCCAACAATAGTTACTGTGGTGTGGGTGTTGCTTACGAAGCTAGAGTGGGAGGTAAGCTTGTTTCATGAGAGTTACTAGCTTATTAACCAACGGACGTTTGTGTCGTGGAGTGTTAAATTGTCAGGGTAAGCAGAATTTGTTTTAACCAGGCGTGTGCAAATAGACATTTTCCCCTTTGAGTCGAATTCGTATGAAAACATTGGATTTTTTTAGTTTGGGCAGTAGAGAGTAATATTTAAAATTAAATTTTGTTAATAGAGCCATGTATAAATCATTTACAAACAAATTTTTAATAATTTTATTTTGTGAAAAAAAAAATTATCATACAAATTCAGATTTTTAAATAAATTTAGTATGAAAGACTCCATTTGCTATGAAATGAGATCTTAAAAATTGAATTTTATTAATTAAATTTTGAGTTAAAATATATTTAAAAAATTCTAAATTTTCATATTTTTTGAGTTCTGTAAAAATCTTTGAGTTGAGTTTGAGCAACTACTATAACTCAACCCGAAGATGAATTTTCGAGTACTCGCACCCCCCTAAAAACACCCTCACTACTCCCAACAAATATCCAATCCTTGGTCTCTCCAGTCCAGTATAATGTGAGAGTGACACCTAGGACCATTCGACCACTGAATCAGGTGACATTCTAAATATTGTTGAAAAAAATCCATCTAAAATCAACCTAATAAAGTTGAATTATGTTGCAAGGTGTGCGGTTACTTGAAGGTGGTGTGACGGACTTGCAGGAAGCGTCCGCATTGAACTATGCTCTGGACAAGGTGGACATCTACAGCGCCTCGTGGGGTCCCAGGGACGACGGCCTGAGAGTGGAAGGACCAAGCACTCTGGCAGCTGCAGCCTTTGAAAGAGGCGTAAGGGAGGTTTGTGGGACATTTCTTAACCTCCTTGAATCATCATTTAACTATCTAATTTCACCTCACAATAGTTTTATTCATGAACTTAGGCGAGCCCTGCCTCTGTGTGTCGTGGTATGTTATGACCAACACTCTTTATCAAAATATATCAAAGGGTTTTTATATCAGGTTCAATGATGACTCGCTCGCTTCACTGACCGAATGGTCCTATATTTTCTCTACGCAAGTCAAAACTTTCCGTTTCTCTACTAAAAAAATATATTTTACCACATCAGATTACTTTTTCAAGAAACTTGGTGGTTTACAAAAAAAGGCATCACAGGTTACCAGTTAAAGACCCTGGTCTAAGACCATCACTTTCGTGATAGACTAGACTGTCACTAAGGGGCAGTTGGGGTTCAAATCTCGGTTTTATGTACTGAGGATAGTTCTTCAGAAATGGTTTCCCATCCCTCCCTTTACACAAATACGGGTACATTTCTTATAAACTCGACGCTACTTCCTAACACATTAGCGTAACTTTGTAGATACCTGGACAGGTAATAATCTAATTCTAACTGATACCTAATCATAAATGAATCCTGAGCCAATCGTTAAACCACAAACTTGAAGTGAATAAAACTCCAGCCTAAATAACTTGAGCCAGGAGCTTCGATTTGAGCTTCTGGTAATAAATAAATTAACTAAAAATATTGGTTTCTTTAAAAGAAAAAGTTTATTTTACTAAAGGAGTTATCTTTCTCACACCAGAGTTTTAAAATGTTCACCCACAAATATTATTGCATGGATGTGAGATAATTAAAATGTTTCAGGGTAGGAAAGGCAAAGGAGCACTCTATGTATGGGCGGTCGGAAACGGCGGTTTGGTGGACGACAACTGCAACTTAGATGGTTATTCCTCGAGCATTTACACCATCTCCATTAACGCTCTGACAGAGACTGGTGGGTATGTATTGGGATTGTCTGTGTGGTCTTTGTCCAGGGGCATACATGGGGACACATACGAGCTACACCCTAAATATATGAACTAACAACTAAACAACTACACCTAATTTCATTGCTGAGGGAACTGCATGCTTACTATTGAGCAACAGCGTTGTCATCATTTTATTTTTTTCTGGATCATTCTTCCTTCGAATGTATATCGAATTTGGCAATGCTGGGCTTTGTTGTTGTCGGTAGTTGGTGCTTCTTCCTCCAGCACAGTCGTAAAGTTACAATAGTCTGAGTCTCATGTTCCTAATAGCTAGCTCAAAGATATTGACTAAATAAACACTCATATTTTATTAGTACTCTGTGTAGAAAAATATTTGTTATTGATCACGTTAAGATTTTGTGTGTATGTATTGGTGTGTTTTGTTTTTTTTGCCGTTAAGGTTGTGGTTTTATAGTTTTATGTGCATATTAATATATTCATTTGAATAATAGTGTATTGTTGACAGTTAAAATTTAACACAAATTATGGCATCTCCGGCTTGTTACAAACAATTACATTCCAAGAGGAAAATATTAAGTAGTAAAGAAAGGGCAATGGTGTTAAAGAGTCTACACCTATTTTCGTTAAGTCAGAACTTGTTCAGTAAATCAAGTGACAATGCAGACTGTAGAAGCTACAGGTGTGTCTTATAAGTTAGTAATCTCTATTCAACAAGAATTCAAAACTATGGGAAAGTTACTGACACTAATAAAAAAAAAAGGAAATAACTCCACTCAAATGAAGCATTTGGATAAATATGACACTTTTATTCAAGCAGCAATTCTCAGAAAGTTACATTCACTTTACCATAACAATGAATTACCTACCCTAAAGAAAATTAAATTTTTGATTGATATTTTCTGATTAAGAACAAGTAAGAATGTAATTTATAGCATTTAGTATAAAATGAATGTTGTAATATATTTGTTTGTATATTAATAATGAGGAAAAAAGCTTTATACATAAAATAGTTTTAAGCAAAACTACGTGGGGAATAGAAAAAGTTAATAAACTTTAATCTTGAAAAAAAAAAATATGTTTGTGGAAATAGTTAATGTTTTTAGAAAAGGCTGTACACCGGTAAGAAATGTTTTTGCCTGTCAAATGAACTCCCCAAAGCTCCCCATGCTGCATTGTTTACATTGAGGGATTTCCAAGTAAACTCTCCCCCCTCACTTCCCAACATCCGAAAGCTAGAAGGTTTGGCAACCGGTGAGAGAGAGAGAGAGAGAGAGCGAAGATAAATCTTTTCTTCATAAGAACTGTAGTTCTCTCAGCTATAAAATTACGTGTACAAGTGGTTGACCTCAGTGGTCTTGGGGGTTAACTGCTTGCCTCAGGATACAGTGTTCATGGGTTCAAAACCAGCCAGGGTCAACGGATTTTTCTTGAGCAATAAAAATCTGTAACACAACTTCCTTTGAAGGGGAAGTAAAGCCGCATGACTCATGTCAATTGTGGCATGTAAAAGAACCCTGGAAGGTATGTGAAAATACCTTTTCCGGCTAGATTAGTATGCCCTTTTGCTCTTGCTCATAGACATTCTTGTGTGCTGATATAATCAGTCGGTTCAGAACAATGCACGTTTAATACCTCAAACAAATAAACTAAAAACTAAAAGAGAGCCTATGTAGAAGACATGACACCATGACACTCTATTAGCCTCGTGACTCAATCCCTTCTATATTGTCACATGCACGGTCTGTATCCGAATTATCTACTTGTGCGTCGCCTTGCCATGAGCCTTGTAAGTTGCACCAGCAAGGACGTGGAGAAGTGTGAATCCGGCCAAATCGTTGCACAGGATCCTGATGCACCCCTAATACACCCTTGGATACTGGGATGGAATCCATACATCGTTGTCACATCTCCATGCGGCCTTGGTGCGGTGTTTGACTGGCAATAATTCTATTATTTTTTTCTCTGCTAGACCATAGAAATATACGTTTTCCTCCATACTACAAAGCATGAAAATTCTCGCGGTTAAGACTTAATGTCATTGTACTACATGCAAAAACAAAGAAGAAAAAAAGAAGCTATATTATGTTTAAGTTTGACATTCATTAGAGTTAATAGTTGGCACTAAACATAGTTTCTAAGATAGCTGGACGATAATAATAGCACTGCAGTCCCAAAGAATCTTTAACTGTTTGAATAATCTGATGCAGTCCTCCATTAAAAGTGCGTGGCAAGTGTACATTTGTCAAGGCGATATTGTAAGGAAAAGGATCCTTGAGACTATTTGGATACAGCCATGGCCTTGAGCGTTTACCAACAGTGCAGTATTCTTCTTCAGACAGGAGCAGGTGTATAAACATTGTAACCCTGATTAATGCAGCTGAACATCAATAGCTCGGTATTTTGTGTCCTATGTTGGTAGGTCGTAGCTGTTTCTACAACGAACCTTGCGCCTCTTCTCTGGCAAGTACGTATGTCGGAGGGTTTCACACAATGCCAGACAAGGCTGCCAGACACAGGAGTACAACAAATATAGTACGTATTATAGACGCTATACGGGAAAACAAAATAATATTGAGTCTTATCTTGCTGTTTGCTTGAAATACAGACACTAAGCTTTTCTTTATTTTTAGCACCGAGTCTTACTACCTGTCCATGTTGTATGCATATGTACTAATAGACGAAGAGGGGAAAACCATTTAGGGAAAAAAACCCACCCTCAGCACAGCCTACCGTGATTCAGATCTCAATCTTCCTGTCATCGGCAGTCTTAGTGCATTGCAAGAGTGACGCTTTAAATTACTTAAAATTAACTACAAAAATTAACCATCCATCCATCACTTTTTCCAGCCTATGGCCTAGGTCAATTTTTTTATTCAAGCCATATATTTTCCACTATCGCTTGGTAGGCCTGTCGTAGCTTCATATGCCTTATAATCTAACTTAAGACTAGGGCAGGCATAGCATCCAGTCCCCAGCCGTCAATTTATCAATATTAAAAAGTAAACCCATATTTTCATCAATGATAAATTCTCAGCCATGCTTGGTATCGACCCAGGGACCCTTAGCTCAGTAGGCAGACACGCTACTGACTGAGCTATGGTATCTAACACAAAAATTAACCAAGTGTTAAAAAATTATCTTAATTCATTTGAGATTAAAAATTATTTTAAGGGCATAAAATAATGGCTCTGAATCACTTTTATAATCAGAATCACTTGTTTTGATGAAATGTCATTTTTTTTTTGGTACATCACAGACAATGCTAATTTGCAAATAAATTCCGTTCATGATTTATTTTATAGCTCATTTTCTTGTAATTTTTTGGTCATTTTGGTTTTTTAGGTAATATTTTCTTGGTTTGTGTAATTTTTAAGCATTTTTGAGTCATTTTTTAGATACTTTTGAGTCATTTTTAGGCATTTATGTTGAATAAGTATATTTGTAAATACCCACTACTGATATTTTATAAATACATAAATGCTCAAACATTAATGTTTTCAACACACGGTTGTCTGAGTGGAGGTACATGAGATAGTAGAGGAAGCAAGACTGAAATGGAGTGGGCATGTAATGAGGATGGAAAAAGAGAAGATGCCAAAGAAATGCTGGAAATGAAGTATGTAGGAAAAAACCATAACGGAGGCCAAGAAAGAGATGGGAGGGGCAGATAACAGAAAGTGTGCAAGTGAGAGGAGAAGAATGGAAGCACTGAAAGGAGGAAGAATAGTGGAAGGATAGAGGAAGAGGAGGCATTTTACTAAACTGACCTGGCCACAGGCTGGAAACAGTTGATGATGATGAGTTATCTGAATGAGAAGATAATGTAGGGAATTAACTTTGTATCCTGATAAATTTAGGTCCTCAAAGTCTGAGCCCTGGTTATAACTATTAAAATCACAAGTACTTTGTCAATGTTTTAAATCCTGTAAAACTTCACGAAAAATACCAAATTTTACACAATTAAAATATTCTCTATACACATTTAATTGAAAATAAATCCATATTTTTAAACTTATTATTTTACGTGGTAAGACTTAAGATATAACTATTTTAAGATTATGTTTGTTAGTGTTTGTTCGTGCCTTTTCAACACTCTAGATTTCACTCATAAATACATCACAATTTTTGGGACACATGCAAACAAATTACTCTTTTCTTCTGGAGAAGGGGCGAGATATTCCATGAAAATTACTTTATGTGTTATGTATTGTTTTAGTTTTCAACTCTGAGGCCTACAGTTTTCTGGTAAGGGTGTAGGCCTGACCCTTTATTTAGTAAATACACTATTTAATCATTGATAGGGCTGTGCAAAGTCCACTTTTTCAATTCGAAGCAAACTTGAATCGAATATATGGAATATTCTTGAAGCCGAATCGAGGTTTGAATATTTTTTTTGTTAGTTTTTTACACTAGGAAAATATATTATATTGTTATTTATTAAACTTTATGTATTGAAATTACTTAGAACATGTTTTATTGTTACTAATATTTCATTTTAGTCTAATAAATCAAGTTATATTACAACTTACAAGTCAATTACTTAGGTTTTTTCCAAATAAAATTGTTTTATATTGTATATAAATGGCAATAATTGACCATAAATCGAGTATTTTAGCTGTCAATATTTTATTGACGAAGCTTCGAAGCCAGAATTATTTTCGAAGCGAAGTCTAAGCTGACATTTGTTTTGAAGTCAAATAGAAGCTTTGCACGCCACTAATTATTGATATTATTCTTTGTAAATTGCAATCAATCATCATCATTAGTTTTTTTCGAGTGGGGCTGGTTTCGGAAATGTTTTAAATGTCTACCATTTTGTTCCCCGTTGTCTTGATATGGCTGTGTTTGTTTTGTAAGGTGGTTCCCGAGCTGGACGGACACTGTCATAGTTCTTTCCAAGGAACCTCCGCGGCCGCACCTCTTGCGGCAGGAGTTCTGGCTCTCGTGCTGCAAGCCAAGTAAGTACCTCGGAAACACAACTGTGATGTTCTGCGCCAGTTGTGACGCTTGGCACAAGGTCATTGGTGGATTGTTGTAAGTAGAGAGGATTAGTTTCCTGCTCTGCTACACGATTGTTAAGGTGGGGTAGTACTTGTTTGAGTTGTATGCACACATTGAATACGCTAATGGGATAGGGATGAAGAAGGTAGAATTTCAGATGAGTTTCAGAATTGAGGGGGTCAAGGCAAAAGTATAATAACCTTCATTTTATGAAAAAATGTGTTAGCAGTGATTTTGGTATCTTACCTCTTGAACTACAAGCTGTTTTTATAGTCAATCAAGACCTTGATGATAACTCATATCGGCTAGTATTTTATTTATTTTTTATAGATAGATTTCAGGGTTTCATAGAAGTTTAAATAGTAAATATATCCCATCTAAGTCTATGAGGGTTATAATGTTTTTGCCCAAACCCCCTTAATTATCTGCCTATTCCCAGCACAGTTACCAATAAGTCAGCATTACCCGCTTGTTCCCAGCACAGTTACCAATAAGTCAGCATTACCCGCTTGTTTCCAGCACAGTTACCAATAAGTCAGCATTATCTGCCTGTCCCAACACAGTTATAAATACATCAGCATTATCTGCCTGTCCCCAGCCTGATTACCAATAAGTCAGCATTACCCGCTTGTTCCCAGCACAGTTACCAATAAGTCAGCATTACCCGCTTGTTTCCAGCACAGTTACCAATAAGTCAGCATTATCTGCCTGTCCCAACACAGTTATAAATACATCAGCATTATCTGCCTGTCCCCAGCCTGATTACCAATAAGTCAGCATTACCCGCTTGTTTCCAGCACAGTTACCAATAAGTCAGCATTATCTTCCTGTCCCCAGCCCAGATCTGACATGGCGAGACGCCCAGCACATCATTGTGCACACAGCAAGTAAGCCCAACGATGACACAGGATGGCACACTAACGCTGCGGGATTGCACTACCATTTGGAGTATGGTTTCGGTGCACTTGATGCCCTCAGTATGGTCACTACTGCGGTCGGCTGGACCAACGTCCCAAAGCAACGGATGGTTGTAGTCGAGGCTACCGCTCTACCTTTGTGAGTTGAAGGGGACCATTCAATGGCACATTGGGCTCGGAAACCACAGGATCTCTCCTCTGAGATGATCACTTTCATAACTTAACCCTCTTTGGTGGTCGAGTGGTTTGATGCGTAACTCCCGCTATAGACTGGACTGCCTATGAGGAAAAGATCGGGGTTCGAATCCAGGCCAGTTCTGAGGAAGGCTTTTCCTAAATGGTTTCATAAATGCCCAAACGACAACAACATACTAATTGATTTTTTTTTTCAGAGAACTTACTAAAAACTCCAAATCAAATGTTACTCTTCACATTTTGAGAAATTCGTCAAATACATTTGAGATTGATCGCTTGGAGCATGTTGTGGTAACTTTGACTTTAAAACACGAGGAAAGAGGAAAATTAGAGTTGTTCCTTATATCACCTTCAGGTAAGCTTTATTCACAGTTGTGTTAAAGTTTGGATGGATTGTCCTGGTCGAATTCAACTTTGCTCATGAGAATGTATTCAAGAACTGGTTAAGATCACTATTTGTAAAAAAAAAAAAAAACTAAAACAAATCTACCGGAGCATTGCTTTATTTATTTCGGCCCAAGATGTTTTTATGTTAAAAAATATATAAAAATACGGACTTTAGCTTGTGCTCCCACCTCTCCTATACTCCTCCCACCCTACCTTATGACTCTAGGCTTAGCCAATACAAACTTTAAGATCTATCACACCCGCTTTGGTGGTCACACGGTCTTAGGCGTTATACTCTTGCAATAAACTAGACTGTCAATGACGGGGAGATTGGGGTTGAATCCCGGTATGGTGTGCCAAGGGTGGTTTTCCTCTAAATGATTTTCTATTTTTCCTCCAGGCAAATGCGGGTACACATTCTCTAAATTCAACCTTACGCATCCCTAGCACATTAGTATAACTAATATATAGATGTACAACCTGAACGGGAAGTAAGATTCTTTTATAAAAAAAGAAAAAAAAGATTCATATCACAAAACATTTGGGATAGTGTGTGTGGTTTTTGTAAAGTTTGTTTAACTCTGTTTATTAATATTAATGCATTAATATTTATTTGGTTTTGGTTACCAGGTACAACATCTCAGATTCTGACTAGAAGAAAAAATGACTCAGCCAAGTCAGGTTTCCTAAACTGGGATTTCGTCTCGGTTCATTTTTGGGACGAAAACTCTATTGGTTCTTGGGAACTGGTTTTAAATAATCATTCAAACATTTCGGGGGTTGTGAAACGATTCTGGTTAACTCTGTACGGCTACCAACAACCAAAGTGAGTCGGGAATGTGGGTTAGTTCTTTAACCAATACTCAATTTTACAACTACCTATATATTTCTCACCATGCCAGGAATCAAATCAGTACGACCAAATGTCATGATGACTACAAGAAAATTGACTGCTGCAGCTCAATCCCTTGAACTGGGTTTTGTTGTCATTGCTCGTCACTATAACACATTTAAAAAAGAGAGGGGGGACCTATCACAAAAGAAAAATAGGTTCTCCTTAAACAGTTGTAAAGTAACTTTTGTATGTTAACTTCAAACATTCTTTTATTGTCCATTTTTTTTTCACCAGAGTAATGTAAGTAAAGACTCCACCGGCCATGTTTGGTTTTGATTAATTTTGATTTCAAGAGTCAAATGAAACTCCACCTATATAGTCCAATTTAGTTAGGAAGTAACATTTTGTGATAGTTACATAAGTTACTGAAACCTTTATAACAGGTGTATATGTGAGACATATGGTCTTTTTGTTTGACATATATTGGGCGAGGAAAGATGGAGAAACATAAACAGCAAGTAATATTAATGCAATTTTAATGATAACCCAGTTTAAGTAGACAATACACGTTCATTTCCAGGCCCTGAAATTATTCTTGTCCGTAAAGCACATTATAAAACTAGTGGTAAGTGTCGCCTTAATAGGATTAACAAACATGTGATTGCGACAAAAATGTCATTAAACAGTTGAAAGAAACAACTGGTGATTAGAAAGAGAGGGAAGCTCTGGTGAATATTACAGCTTAACTGTGGATTCACACGTTCGCCGAAAAACAAGCGCAGAACAGAAACGTGGTCACGTGACGCGCTCTAAGCCAATCACAAGATGTCCGCCTCATCGGCGCTAGCTGTTCTGCTGAAGTTCAATCATCTCTACTTCATTTGCTCTTCCTAAGATGTTCGGCACAGGAGACCCAATAAAATCTCAAAACCAACTATCTAAAATCAATGCGCATGCACATTTGACAATGCATGCACTGTACAACCAGAAGAAAGCAGACAACTTCTTTGACTGTTGTAACGAGATTTGAAATAACCCCTTAATGTAAAGCGTGTATATCGGTATATTGGATTGTGGCACGACACAACGTTATAATTGAAAACATTCATTGGGAAATTATCTAATATATATATTATATATATATTAGATAATTTCCCAATGAATGTTATAATACTAATATATATATATATATATATATTATATATATAATATATATATATAAATATATTATAAAATATCTTTATAGTAAGCTTTTTCTAGCTAGCATTGCAATGCATCAAAGGTCAACATTTAGCCTGTGAATTGCTGCGCTACTTAGGCAGATTCTGCTTTCTATTTTCGAGGAATGTGTGAATCAAGTTTAATAGCGTGGATAATAAGTAACAATTCTAATGTTAGTCCATTAGAACAAAGTATTTCAACACAGTAAGGTGCTTAAAAGGTTTAGGTGATCACTATTCTATTTACAAAGGCCAATCACGGAGGGCATGGCATGCAGGGGTAGTTAAGAACATATAAAGTTGCCGTTGAGAGGCCCAATCTCAATAAGGAACGCCTTAATTAGTAAACTTACATGAGAGGGAACAAAGCCCAAAAAGTGACATATGCAGACCGAAGCATAAGATAGATCAGGGGTAGAAACATTTTAAAACATAATCAAGGCCAGAAGGGAGCAAAACACCCTAATTAGGAGACCCAGTGAGTAAAAAGAGCTGTAGGAGGAAACCCCCACAGTTATAGGTATTACAGAGGTGAAGCTACAAGAAACTAGAAAGGTAAAAATATATAGCCATTAAAGCCATGTTCAAAAGACCTCAACAGCCACTTTGAATAACCTTAAATTCCTGGGTATCTATGTCCTTACATAAAAAATACTAGAAAACACGCAACAAGGCTCTTAAGGACGCCTTGTAGCTCTTAAGCAAAAGTTGCATACATTCACATCTCATTGAAAACAATATGGAAAATAAGTCATCATGACTAAGCTACACTAACACATGCAGTGTCATAGCAACATGAGGCTAGCTAACGCTATCCTAATATAACAATTAATTTATACAACAAAACACAATTAAATAGACAAGTCAAAACCAATACAAGCTTTCTCTGAAGGAGAGGTTATAACATCCTATAAATATATTTCTGCTGTGATTGCAAGACCACACATACAATCCTTAGGCTAAGGCCCACATGAACGATTTTTCCCGATTTTTCCGCTGCGTTGAAGCGGTTTTTGTCGCGTGAAAAATGGAAACCAAGAGTTTCAATGGTGGGATGCTATACGAGCGCAGACGAGAGACACGTCACATTCGGCTTCAAGGTCATGTCGCGTTGGAATGCGCCGGGTTCCATTTTTCAGGCGACATACCACCTCTCTACCTGCCACATGTGCGACAAAAACCGAGGGATGTTTCTCCACAAGGGTTGTGCCTCCATGTTACAGACATCCGGTAATATTCAAATAACTTGTTTGGATATTCTCGTAGCTTACTGTGTAATAACACATGCTTCCCTGCAGTTAGTCTATTACTGATTATAGGACGAGTCCACCACTCGGTGGCGATACCGTTGCCCACGTCGACAGACTACAATCAATGCTGTTGCAGCTACACATACATCACACAGTTTGGATTGGCAATTTTACCTGGTAGGCCTATAATTAAAGACGATGTTTGCCAGACTGAGATGTAGAAAATACTGAAGAGAAGTCATGTGTGACAAGCGGTTTTTGTCTCTCTGTGCAGCTGCGACTATGCTGCTTTTATCGCTCTGTCTAGCATCCCCTGTTCGACTTTTGTATCTGCGACTTTTGTAGCTTAGGTCTGGGCAGGAAAAATTGTTCGTGTGGCCTTAGCCTTACAGTTGGCTTCTTGCAGCGGGGTATCTTGTTTATTACTTCTCTAAACCAAAGTGATGACACACAGTACAAAAAATTGTGGATCAAACATCTAGTTAATCAAACTTGTGGATGAAAGGAGGGGCGTGGAAGGGGAAATCACTCCTCCCCTTGTGTCGGTGCTTCATTGTTCATAAGAGGGGAATGACCCGTTGTATGATACTGTTATGGACCCCTCTCATATATTAAAAAAGACATGAATGAAGTGTATTTTTTTTCCATTAAAGTACTGTATGTAAAATTTCCTTTTAATACTTCATCCATAGAAAATCAAGCATTTTCAAAAATAATGTCAATGTATTGCGCTTCAAAACTTTCTTTTCTTTAAAAGATGAACTCCGTTGTATTAGAAAGATCTTTTGACGTGCTGGCTCCCTTTACCCAATAGGAAGCCAGCTTTCACAACATCTGGTTGCCAGGAGTTCTCCTATTAGTTAGTTTTAACACTGTTGACAAGGGGTTCAAGAAGCAAGGGGTAGGGCATATATAAGCCGCTTGTGCGTATGAATACACACAGTGTCAGTAACATAAATCCATAGAGTACACAGTATTATATTAGAGAGTAAAACAGAAAAAAATCTGTAATTTAATAAAAACTGTATCACTTAACATCTTCAGTGCCGAAGGTGTAATCATCTAAATAAATCGTGTGCAACATTGAAAGTCTTACTCATTTTATAAAAATAAAAATCAGAAATAATAATATCACATAACCGCATGCAAGTGCGCAGGAAGGCATGCTCGCGGCGTCATCATCGTAAAACCCGATATTGTTATAAATGGTGCTCGACCATGGGGCGAATATCTAAATAAATAAATGATATCACCATAATTGGTTCTCAATCGCGGGACAGTTATATCCGAATCACTACAATTGACGCCCAATCATGGGACAATTATATCCATAACATTAATTGGTGTCGATCACGGGGCATTAAATCCGTATCACAATACTGTGGCAATCGCAGCCAGAGAAGTTAACTTGTGGAGAGTTTAGGGTGCATGCGCTAAATCTTCTATTCTTTGCTCACAACACTCCACATGTTTAGCATGGAACCAAAACTAGTTTACATCATCAGAGCACATGGTGAGTTTAAAGCTATTAAAGAAGGTGGTTGTATAATGTTTTTATGGAAACTTATTTAGGAACAGAGTATAGATGAGTCATCTCTTATTGTGAAGTGTTAAAGGCTTTTAGCCCAGCACATATGCAATGCAATCATGCAATCTGCAACTGCTACTTTTTATACATAATAACTACTATGAAATTATACTAATAATATAGTATTATATAGAGCTGGGTCGAATGCACTATTTTACAAATCCAAATATCTAATTTACCTTCAATTTCCAAATCTCAAATCCGAATTTGAATCTTGGAAAAAATTATAAACATTTGAGGAAATATAATAAAATAATAGAAAATAAAAATAGTATCTCATCCTATAATAATAATTGGTTCTTAACTGCCAATAAGCAGTAACAAAGGTCTAAAACAAAATTCAATTGAAACTTTTTTTTTTTCAAGGATTCAAGTCTCAAATTGGCAGTGGTCCTAGTTTACCAAACTTGCCCCACTGTTGAATACCCCTTTCATGCTTTATTCATTGTTCTCCATCTAGAGATTCATAAAAAAAAGTAATAAATATCTCTTATATTGTAAAATGCAAATGGTCGATTTAAAATTTAATAAATCTCTAGTGTGTCTCTTAAAGGAAAACCTCTTTTTGCTTTTTGACGTATTTTGTTATATGTATTTTGAAGAAGGTACAGGATAATTGGGTAGAAATATAAAAAAGAAAACAAACACAATATGGCTTTTACAATGAAAAGAACACATTCACACTTTACACTGCTGCCGCTGTACAAAGAGTTAATGGCTGCCTCTTGAATAAAACAGAACACAAAGCTATTAAAGTAAGCTAAATAAATTTGCATGACAGAGGAAGAAAGGCTTATAAAAGCCTGTGACGTCACCTCAGGGTTGCCCTTTGGGGTGTCCAAACGCTACAGCTCCACAAGGCCCTGCAATTTGCGGGGAGCCCCCCACTGCTTAGGGGACAAGAGGGGAAAAAACAAGTTGGTATGGGAAATTTTTGCTAGAGCACTTGTCTAGTAAACTCCTTGTATAGGTGAATCCTCAGACAGTTGTGTATGAGTTTTGTTTGTTTTACTTAACCTAAAATGAATGTCCGTTGTAATTTACTTATAGTAAATGTTAACATGGGTTTGTGTTTCTCTCAAAATTTTTACCTAGAGGGTGGTGGTAATGTAATTTAGTGTTTGTAGTAATGGCTCGTGAGGGGGGCAAGTTTTGAAAATTAGTATATAGGTGCTAAATACTGTAATAACATTAAAATAAAAATTATTTTTTTAAAAGAGAGGGGAGAGGGGGGTCCCCGCAAACAAAGTTTTTCCAGGGCTCAACGTCACCTGTGTGTTAATTATCAGACTTACTATTATCGAAAAATAATTGATTAATGAAACTCAGTGATACGTCATTCATGTACCCTTGTGGGTACACGGGCCACTGTTTGAGAAACAGTGCTATAAACTAGTTAGTGAAATCAAATGTTATTTATTTATGTTATATTTGGCCTACTTTAGTTTACTTAAAAACCAGCCTTAATTCACATTCATGTAATCTGTAGCTGTAACAGTTGATTGCTATTATCAATACCTGTAACATAACTATTATAATATAGTAAAATGTTATCATTGTTGACTGTAAAAAAAAGCTTGTAGGTTATTTTATATAAGGCTCTTCCTATGAAAATTGGACGGTATGTCCCTTTGTTCTAATAATTTAATTTGAGCTCAAGGCTAGCTATGAGTGTTAAGTGTATTTCACACTTAATTCTGACCCAGGAGGCTGGGGTTCTACCCTCAACCAGGTGTACTATTGGTAGAGTTTCTTTCAATGAAGTTTTAAGTGGATGCTGTTTTATTTGTTCAAAAATCTTTCACCTCGTTTGTACTTTTTTCAAATAATATGCCACTATTAGAAATAAACAATTTTTCCACTCAAAAAGAGTATTTTAACTTTTGTTCTTTTTTCATGAAACGAAAGTGAAGTTCAAATGACTGAAAAAATTTATATGTAGTTAAAACAAAACAATCAATTAAAATCTATTTGTTTTTTGTGCTCAAACCAAATCTACAAGTTTGTAAAACCTGCTTCAGTGGCCGAATGGTCTAATGCTTAACTCTCACAATAGAATAGATTGTCGATGACAGGAAGACCTTGTGTTTGAATCCCGGTCTGGTGTTCTGAGGTTTTATCTTAAATGGTTTCTGAATCTCCTTGCATGCAAATGTAAGCTCACTTCATCTATTTAAACCTTCCTCATATTTAGATAACTAGTACATATGCATATAACCTGAAAAGGTAGTAAGACGTGGTGCTAAAATAAAGTTGTTTCGCATTTTCTTTTTCTTATCAAAAAAAAATGCAGGAAATTTCATTTGAATTTGAGATTGATTTCTACCAAAAAAATATGTGTTAGTTTCCAAGGTCAGGGTTAAAATCCTGGTCTTATGTAATTTGATTTGGATTCTCTTCGAATAAAAAATGTGGTCTTTGCACACCATTAGTTTTTCAAATATGATTTTCATGACTGCTATCCACGCAAATGCACGTGCATTACTCCAAATTCACCCTCCTCACCTTCATCTTTTAATTCAAGTCAATAACAATGTTTTATCTCAAATTACTTGAATGAGGATGTTTTATTTTTATAATGAGATCTCACGTGTACTCATTTTAAAAGAACAGCTGTTATACTATGTTTTAAAATTCTCTCTCCTTATTTTTCTCCCCTAGAGTTGACAGTTATTAATTTTATTTATTTTCAGCCGTATCTAACTACTCGTTCTGGTTATACATACATATATATGAAAATAAAAACACATATATATGTGTATATGTAACCTGAGCAGGTGATGAGATGCTTTTGAAAACGTATGCAAGTGTAGCAGGAGACAAGAAGGTAAAATTTTGAAGAAATATACCTATACTTGCACGAAATAAGAGTGTAAAACCCTTTAGGAAAATAAATCAGCCGTAATGCACCCAGCTGGGATAAGAACTTGGACACTCCAATCACTGACAAACCAGACTAGATGAGTTTGATATTTAGACCACGTGCCCTGGTACGGCTGACACGACATTTTAAATAATTGAGAGCCAATATTGATGTTAAACGGATATATGAATGTTTCTCGTGTATATCTGTAATAACTTGATGTAGATAGATACCTTCCAATCCCCTGTGTAGGTTGGAAGTGGACCTCTGGTGAATCATCAAATGTCGGAATGACATCTAGAAACACAAGGTCACCATTTATTTGCATTACATTTGCAATTCATAAAACGGTACGTGGCTGGCGTCACCTCCCCCCCCCCCCCATCCCCCCCAGCGTTAAGGTGTGTGTAAACATTCTGTGGCCGCCTGTTTTCGGCGGGTCGTACATACATTTCCCTTAAACAGGAGTTGTCCGACGAACGGCCCCGAGGGGGGTTTGAGTCCTAATAGGTGGTGAAAGCCTTTGGTCGGTTGAAGTAACCGACGTGAAACTAAATAGCAAGTAACATCTATCTCCCTGCGGTGGTGCATGGTTAATGTATGGAACAGATACAATGAGGAGAAGTGGAGGGATTACATCACTTCTATAGGGAAGTGAATAACTTGTAACGCTTGATTTTTCAAATACCTACAAGTATTCCTTTTTTTTTCTCTCTCTCCACGTCTTAGTACCCATCCAGGCTATACATTGATTACGTTAATGTAGTAAGAATGAGGAAGGTAGAATTTGAGAGGAAACATAACCGCATTTGCATGGAAGGTAATGTGGAAAAACCATTTAAGGAAAAAAACAACCTCGGTACACTTGACAAGGATTCGAACCGCGTTATGCTCATCACCGACAATCCAGTCTAACACTAGAGTGACGCCTTAGACCATACGATCATCGATGTGGGTAGGTACAATTATTGAATGTGGGTGTACATAAAGTGTATGTGTGTGTAGTCTCTATAAATACATACTGTCTATCCAGCATACTAGTGGTGGTAGCTGACAGCTAACAAAAGTTAGAAGATCTACTTCCACGTATCCAGTCGCCGAACCATATGATCTGCAAAAACCATATGTTGAACTGCTGTCATGTTTGGTAGTCAAAAATTTCACTACAGACATTCAGATATTTAATTTTATATAATTTTAATAGTTTTTATATTATTTAAACACAAACTTATGAAAATAACTTTTTTTTTGTGAAAGCTACATCTGCGGTTCACTTAGAAAATTATTTACAAACGAGAGTTTCTAAAAGTCTTCCTTCTCTTCGTATTTAAAAATATGAAAGGTTTGGTTAAATGAGCGGGCGCACTCGAATTGCGGAATAAAGTATAGTTATCTTCATTTGCACATAAGATTAGGAACAAACTAGAATCCCATTCAATTCCTAACATAACATAACCTAGCCTAAACTAACCTATCCTAGCCTAGCCTAACATTACCTAACCTAACAACCTAACTTAACCTAACCTAGCCTAACCTCCATTTTACATTTTGAACAAAGTAATTATGAATTTAATTGTTACTTCGTAAGTTCATGGAAGGGTATTTATTACCAACCTCGGATGAGTTGTTCCGCCATTCGTGTGCACTGAAATGAGCGCGGTTGATGACGTTATTCAAACCATATTCGTTGTGTTCATGCGCATGTTTACAAAATAAAAACGTGTTGTTGTTAAACTAATATTTTGTATGGTACTTTATCTAAGTTATATAAATAGATTTATTTAAATATGTTATAATTTATGGTGGTCAGTTATAAGAAGATACAAGGTGTGAATATAATACTTTTTTACCTTTTATTTCATGCACTACGATCTCTCTTGTTGCCACACTTGCGAAACAAATACATAATAATTTTATTAATATATTTTGTTCTTTCAATTAGTTACGAAAAAGCCAATTATACAGTAATTCTTAGGGAAGTATTATTAGAATCGTTTGATGACACTTTTGATTTATAATATAGTATTGGTATGCAAATAATAATAAGAATAATTTTTTAATTGGTTGATATTAATTACTTTCAGCCATTGTTTTGAATAACAATCTTCTGCTAGCTTTCCGCTCTCAGCACTCCTTCGCTGTGTAGATTTGGAAAGTAGGGGATTAAACTTGCTGTATATATTTATATAGAGAGACAAACATTCTAAAATCAACGATTGAAATCCGAGACAGCAGTTTCCATTTTTTTTTTGGTCACCGTGTTTTACTATCTGACGAGCCTCTTACGCATATATGATAATAAGGTAGGGATGAGGAAGGAAACATTTTCAGAGGCAGTATACCCGCATTTGCGTGGAAGGTGAGTGAAAAACCTTTGGGAAAAAACTATCAGCAGGCCCGACCAGGATTGGAACCCCGATTTCACACGAGAATTACGCCTAAGACCATCCAGCCACTGAAGTAGGTCATTTGCCATTTAAATAGTACATTATATACCCCTATAGTCTTGGTTTTATATTCGTGTTATTGAACAGTCAATAAATTATGTCTATATGAAATGTAACGATATTCATAGTGAGAGTAGTGAAATAATCTGAGACATAGTTAAGTTGAGAGTACGTTGATTATTCTGAAGAAGAGGTCCTTGTAATGGCTGGTATTTATATGAAAATTGTATCTTCTTTCAAAATGTATTAATTTATTTGGTAAATCTTGGACAACATCTAGGAATGAATCTGTCCGGCACATAAAGTCTTATCTCGAAGAATGTCTCGGAAAATTGGTGACGAATGGTCAACTTAATCGACCTTCTCCCCTCCCCCCCCACCCCTTAAAAAAATTGCAAATCTATTTTGTATTTCTGCTCGACACTTAGGCTATTTGCTTTCTGGAGTTTTATTAAGTTGATATTATTATTTTCTTAAGTTTAAATTCTGACAAGTAGGGTTTAATGTTGGTATCCTATAGTTCCGACCCTGAAGTCTGACAGGTTAAGAGAATCACGGTTTTGAATGTGTGTATAACTTGTCCTCATCCCATTAGCCTGTCCATGCCTGTCAGGTCAATAGAGAAAGTCTTGAAACAATATATAATGGAGATTTAAGTCGCATCGATCTTTTCTCCAGTCTTCAAAAGAGAATTGAAGGGTTGCATGCATTTTGATAAGGGGTTTGTTCATGGATGAACGGGTGAAGGATTTAAGCCCCGTCTACAGAGTCTGTAAGCTTCGTAACCAAATAGTCCTTAAGGGGGCCGCCTCGGTAAGCGAGAAATTGCCGCGCAGGCGTTTGGTTCTAACGCAATATTTAATTCTACGATGTGTTATTTCAAAATGTTTTTCATGCCAAAATAAAGTTGAAAGATTCCCTTAACAACCCAATATTTTTAGTTTTATTCATAGAAACAAATGTGTAAAAGTGGGACATTTTATTTTTGACGACATTTGAAGCATATTTTTGGAGATATGAGACTAGAATTGACGAAAAAGGGCTCTAGATTTAATCTTCTTCTGACAAATACAAACATCAATTGATTGGCTCACAACAGAAAATTGTAAGATATTTGAGAACTAGAATTGCGCTTTCTTTCCTCTTTACCTTGAGATAAGAAGTTTCGTAGTCCCCCCCCCCCTTTCTTGATATGACAAATGGTGGTTGTAGGTAAAGGTCGAAAGGAAGGACAAGCTTAGACAGAATAGAAAAGTATTTCCAGAAAACGTCACAAGACCATTGTATTTTAAGCCGTGTGGCCTGACAACGATTGATACTTTCTCGCTGACCGAGGCGTCAGCCTTAAATCCTTATTGGTCCTTAGAAATGGAAATCGCGTCTACACAGTCCGTATCCTTAATACTGTGACAGAGCCAACCAATAAGAACGTCCGAGACTACGTCCAATTAAAACCTTCGAAAGAAAGATGCAAGCAGACGTGATATGTGGAGCAGAATTAGTACTAGTGCTATGTTTGTTCACCGCGTCGTACTACCCGTTCGGGCTACACGTACATATTGATTACGCTGATGGAATAGAGAAGAGGAAGGTAGAATTTAAGAGGAAAAGTACCCGCATCTACGTGGATGGAAGGTGAGACACAACTGTGGATAAACCACGCTCAGAACAACCGGCCGGGATTCGAACCCCAATGTTTCCATCGCGTGCAATTCAGGCAGGGGTGGATTCACGCATAGGCCAAGTAGGCACTTGCCTACGGCTGCAGCTTTTAGGGGCGGTACATTTTGAATGTCGAAAGAAAATACATTTTTTTCTCTGCACATCATGTGTGTGATTGTTGTGATTTGCTGTATCTGCGTACCAACATGACAGGGTATCACCTTAATTCACTGACATTCGTCCTAATTGAAGGTCACTTATTGGATAAAATGGTTGTCCGGCATCATCAACCGGTTCGCTCATCAGAAATCAAGGCAAAAGATACTATAGACTATTTTCTTATTGTGTACATGCTTATATTTTATCTGTAGTAACATGTTCTACAGTCTACTCATGTAAACTTTAAATTGTTAAATTTAATAATATTTGATTTTGTGTGCTGTGATAGTGTAAGAGTATTTATTTCAACATTTTAGGTCTTTGATTAGATTCTTACTACTTTTAAAACCTCACTATAATAAATAATAAAATATATTAAGCACTTTTTATCTGTCAGTACACAGATAGCACTTGTGTATATGGTATAAATGTATGTCGGTGTATGAGGGCTGATATGGGCGGAAACGGGAATTTAGAAGTTTAGAAATGAAGTTAATGAAGTTAGGAAAGTGGGCGGCAAATTATCTAGTGCCTATGGGCGGCAGAGTCGTAAATCCGCCCATGAATCCAGACTGGACGAGCTCCATTGTAAGACCTTCGCGTAGGAACGTTAATTTGATAGTTTATACTTATGTGTGATATCTTGAGAGCTTATAGATTTGTAAATGTTTACTTCAATCTTTGGACACACTTCAATTGAGATTTGAATTATTGTTATTACAAGGTTATAAGGGAGGATGGCTGTTTTGAATAACTTTTCCTAGAGACATAATTAAAACACTCGAAAAATAAATGGCACGAAGAAATCGTACATATCTTCTCGTTTAGTATAATGTAGTTTGTGACAAAACTACAATTTATATTTGAGCTAAAATATAAAAAATAAATAAAAATAATCTCCACTGTATGACCATTACTTACTCTATGGCTTTAGGAGCTCGACAGTTCATTGCCGCACTTACAAAAGTACGCCACATATCCCTGTCTTAGACTAGTTCTATCCAGTCCACCTCATTACACCCTATTCCTATATTGAGCTAGCTCTATCCAGTCCACTTCATTACAACCTATCCTTATCTTGAGCTAGTTCCATCAATTCCACATTACACCCTATCCCTATCTTGAACTAGTTCTATCCACTCCACCTCATTACACCCTATCCCTATCTTGAACTAGTTCTATCCACTCCACCTCATTACACCCTATTCCTATATTGAGCTAGCTCTATCCAGTCCACTTCATTACAACCTATCCTTATCTTGAGCTAGTTCCATCAATTCCACATTACACCCTATCCCTATCTTGAACTAGTTCTATCCACTCCACCTCATTACACCCTATCACTATCTTGAACTAGTTCTATCCAGTCCACCTCATTACACCCTATCACTATCTTGAACTAGTTCTATCCACTCCACCTCATTACACCCTATCACTATCTTGAACTAGTTCTATCAACTCCACCTCATTACACCCTATCACTATCTTGAACTAGTTCTATCCAGTCCACCTCATTACACCCTATCACTATCTTGAGCTAGTTCTATCTAGCCCACCTCATTACGCCCTATCTCTTATTGAGCTAGTTCTAACCAGTTTACCTCACTACATCCTATCCCTATCTTGAGCCAGTACTATCCAGCCCACCTCATTACACCCTATCGCTTTCAGGTCAATTCTAATGTTATCCTCCCATCTGCTTCTAGGTCTTCCCAATTGTCTCTTCCCATTGGATTTGACAGTTCACCCTGAACCAGGTTATAGATTCTTCCATTCGTGCTGCATGTCCTGCACACAGTAATCTACGAGATTTTATCATCCTAACAATGTCTTGTGAAGAGTACATGGTATGTAACTCATCATTATGTAATCTACTTCACTCCCCAGTAGTCTCATCCCTATTTGGACTAAATATATTCCTAAGCAACATTTTATCGAAAGCCCTAAATTTGATTTCGTCATGTATGGCCATAAACACCTTAATATCAAGTTCTAACCAAATCCATCAAATGGTTTCGGCCGTAGCCACAGGGACAGACAGACAGAAATACAGCGGGACAGATGTAATACTATAGTAAGATTAACTTTATCGAGTTCGAGGGTACATAAAACGTCAATATTCCACTATTTACAATAGGTACTTAATTTATACGATAAAGTAAAAAAAAAAAAAAAAGACATGCAACTTGAAAATATCAAGGACAACAATCAACTTCGAATATTTGTTTTTGAACGTGTGTATTCGTAAACTAAGAGAAATCAAGTTCACACAGCTGCAGGTTTCGATGAGTAGCCGAAAAGAAATAAACACTTTATAAAACTCAGATTATTATTTTCTTATCAGGCTACTTTTGCACAATCCAATCTAAATAATGACGCAGACAGAAATTATACCACATGGACCCATCGGTAACTTTTCATGAATACCATTGTACTTAATACAGTTCATTCAGGATAAGTTTATCGTTACTGTGCATAATACTGTTCATTCACGATAAGTTTATTGCTATTGTATCTAATACAGCTCATTCACGATAAGTTTGAACACGTTTTGCAAGGCAGATCTGGAAGAAACGAAATGAATCAATACCACGCACTGACGCACTTCAGATGATACACCCATAACATTATTTTATAACTGAGATACATAAAGGGAATTACTTTTTTATATAAAGTAAAACATCGGTAATTTAATATTAAAATTTTTATAAAACGCTCGTGGCAATGGGCACGTGGACTAAACTTTCGGTGACCGGGAGGTCAGGGTTCAAATCTGCGCTGGGTATACTGAGGATTATTTTTATTTAGGCGTTTTTTCCACGTTCCTTGCATGCAAATGCGGTTGTATTTAATCTAAAACTGTACCTCCTTATTTCCTATCCCGCTAAGATAATTATAATTTGTATAGTCTGGACAGGTAGTATGACACGGTTTGAGGAAAATAAATCACAAACCGTTTAGCTTACTACGAATGTGCTATATCTATTTATTACTTTGTTTACTTGGAGCAAGGTTCAAACTTCTCGCACCTGACACTGATAATACAAATAATTATAAAACAACATTAATAATGGAATTATATAATAATCCTCGAAAACGCATCTGGCAACATTCAGTCACACTTTGGTCGACATCTGAAGAGCGCCGCCCTCGTTTTTGATTAAAAAAACACAACAAAGCGACAGGATTGATAAACTAATCTTTGTGTTTTTATCTAGGACCACACTATCTTAGTTACTTTGACTTAGCATAAATATAATTGGTGTCAAACCTACCGGAGCTGTTTGGCAACTCGTCAGTCGCGTTCAGATACCAGGACGAAAAATACGACTAGTTAAACCAACCACAACCTGAATTTATTTATCTTTGGTTGTAGGTTTTGCCTTCGTCATGTGAAGTGAATATATTTGAGTGAATTTACTTATTTATTGGAGAAATGTGGTAAGTTAATAAGCTACGTAATTTATTTAATTTGTAGAGTGTGTTAATTTTAACGCAAAGTTAACTAAACCCCGTCAACTGAACTAGTAAATATAGTTCTATAGTTTCATAGTTGTGATCTAGTTGGTAATAATTGCATTCTGGGTAGCTCGACCTACAATTGCACCTACTATAGAAATGTCGGAGATAGTGACGTGTTCAAATTCAACTGTCCGAAATACATTTACATTTCCGATTGGTGAATTAAAGAGTCAGCACGAGTTTTATCCGACTATTGTTACTAGCTACGAGTTCTGTTAGTATAGCCAACAACTGTTGCTAAATACGATTCTTGTTATTTGCTAC
The DNA here is from genome assembly GCA_033556935.1 of Timema podura. Classification (NCBI taxonomy): domain Eukaryota; kingdom Metazoa; phylum Arthropoda; class Insecta; order Phasmatodea; family Timematidae; genus Timema; species Timema podura. The sequence continues at coordinate 16,787,083 of JAVRXN010000004.1, read as the reverse complement.
GAGCCTTGTTACTGTTTAAGAACATTGTTCCTGTCTGCGTACATTGCTACTAGCTACGAGACTTGTTACCACCTCCCAGGCTTGTTACTATATATTAGTCTTGTTACTAGCTACGAGCTCTGTTAGTATAACCAACAATTGTTGCTAAATACGATTCTTGTTATTAGCTACGAGCCTTGTTACTGTCTAAGGAACATTGTTTCTGTATCCGTACATTGCTACTAGCTACGAGCCTTGTTACTATATAATAATCTTGGTACTAGCTTCGAGCCTTGTTACTAGCTACAAGACATGTTAAGCCCTCCTAGCAGTGTCTTATTTATGTTGGTCAAAGTGTCATTTGTCATAAAAACTTAAAAAAAAATACTTAGCATAACTCGCTTTCCCTTTTAATACCATTTAAAAACGCATCCTTTTAAAAAAAATACCTTTCGTGATATTTCCAAAGAGAACTCGTATATCAATGACTTAACTCTGAAGTCATGTTTGAATGTGTGTCGTAGGTAGTGTCTGTCATCGCTCGAACGTGCTACCATCACCATGTTGGTAAAGGAGTACCGTATTCCACTCCCCTTATCAGTCGAAGAATACAGGATTGCGCAACTTTACATGATTACTGTAAGCAAACATATAATCATAACCTTTAATTATTTCCTCCATATTCCACGTATTCTTTGGAGAGAGGGTAGGTATAGTCCTAGTCCCTTGAAGAGAGGGTTGTTTTAATCATAGTTCCTTGGGGAGAGGGTAGCTATAATCTTAATCCCTTGGAAAGAGGGTAGCTATAGCCACAGTCCCTTGGAGAGAGGACAGCTATAATTATAGTCCCTTAGAGAGAGGGTAGCTATACTCATAATCCCTTGGGGAGAGGGTAGCTATAATCTTAATCCCTTGGAAAGAGGGTAGCTATAGCCACAGTCCCTTGGAGAGAGGACAGTTATACTCATAGTCCCTTGGGGAGAGGGTAGCTATAATCTTAATCCCTTGGAAAGAGGGTAGCTATAGCCATAGTCCTTTAGAGAGGGGGTAGCTATAATCATAGTTTCATTCTTCAAGCTATTTAGCATCAATATATTCAAAATGGGAAAGCGGGGACGAAATATTAAAAATATTAATTAAATCAATAAAATGATAATTGTAATGGCAGTGTATTAAGTAGACAAATAAATACAAACAAAAAGGGACTGCTACTGTAATTCCTGTTATTGAGGGAACAGTTCGACATTAATTATGTATTATCCTAACTTTAGAAACCTTCAACAATCACTGATATAAAGGGCTAGAGAAGGGTGGGGTTGGGGTGGAGGGGATGGTGAGGTGGGGGGATAGAAGGACACTTTAAATTTGATTGTGATATCTCTCTAAAAGTGGTTTTATTTTGCATGCATGTATTTAGATGCTACTTGAAATATAAAATCGCTGATGTCCTTATTGAGAAAAAAAAATCAAAAATGATAAGTTAAAGATTTTTTTAAAATTTCATCAAATGTTTGGCATCTTGTGTATTATTTTGCCTGTTTCAAAGTTGAGGAAATGACCGCGGTTAAACATAAGCTGTTTCCCTCTTGTTGGGGTGAATGTTACTGCAGAAAAAGACCCGGGACGAGAGTCACAGCGCGTTTGACGGTGTGGAGATAATGGTGAACGAGCCCTACACCGATGGACCCGGCGGACAGGGACAGTTCACCAGGAAAGTGTTCCACGTGGCCCGCAGGTTACCAGGTACTTATATACTCTTATATCCAACTAGCGTTCTTCATAGTCCTTGGAGTGAGGGTGACCTGGTGGTCTAGGGGTAAGGTGTCAGACTTCTGTGCTGAGGGTCCAGGGTTCAATCCTCGTTCCCGGCACAGAGTTATCTGATTGCCAAACCCCTCCTTCACCTCTGACAAGAGGTGTATTATCACAACTTGTGAATGTGAGGAATGCCAGGCCTCCACCGTGGTTCGGATTCCACGTTAAACTGTAGGTCCTTCATTTCATTTTCATAATCACTCTAACATTGCACATTAGCGTAAATGCGTATAACCCGAACGGGTAGTAAGACGCGGTGCTAATAATAATAATAATAATAATAATAATAATAATAATAATACTTGGAGTGAGGGTAGCTATAATAATAGTGCCTTGGAGTGAGGGTAGCTATAATAATAGTACCTTGGAGAGAGGGTAGCTATAATAATAGTACCTTGGAGAGAGAGTAGCTATAATAATAGTACCTTGGAGAGAGGGTAGCTATAATAATAGTACCTTGGAGAGAGGGTAGCTATAATAATAGTACCTTGGAGAGAGTGTAGCTATAATAACAGTGCAGTACCTTGGAGTGAGGGTAGCTATAATAATAATAGTGCCTTGGAGTGAGGTTAGCTATAATAATAGTACCTTGGAGTGAGGGTAGCTATAATAACAGTACCTTGGAGTGAGGGTAGCTATAATAATAGTACCTTGGAGTGAGGGTAGCTATAATCCCACGGAAAGAGGACGCTTCATGGTCTCTTACTTGTCCCTCCACAGTCTGGATCAAGTCTTTCCTCCCGAAGAACGCGCTCTTGGCCACGGAGGAGTCCTGGAACGCCTACCCTTACACCAAGACGGTGTACTCGAACAACATGGTGAACAAGTTCTCCCTGGAGATAGAGACCCGCTTCCAGTCCGACTCCGGGGGTCAAGACAACGTCTTCCAGCTGAGCCACGACGAGCTAGAGGAGAGGATTGTAGGTGAGAGGAGTTGAATGATAATTTGGTCAAAGAACAAACTAACTAATGAGCAAAAGTCTATTCTCTACTAAAAAAAGCTACACATGAACACGGTAATTGAACCCATGGACCGTGACTATTAACTTGACGTGACATTGCCTACCCACTGAGCTGTCCAAGGATCGTCCCGTACTCGGGTTCATTCTTCACTCATGGTTCTAGGTTTTCTGTGATGGACGTGTGTCTTAATCATTGGCTACGATGAGATATAATTATTAATTTCGTTGCCCCCGTAAACTTCGGGTGGTGGTGAAAGGGAGTGGTTACGGAGGGGCGGGGTGTGTGGGGTGGACCTATTCTACCATGAGTAAAATCACATTGTACATTCATTTGCCTTGCAAGGTGATCAAGCTTACCTTGCATGGTTCCACTACGACTCAGCCTGTAAGATAAGACCATAGTGTAACACGTGTAGGTAAGACCGCCACCTTTCAGAATGAATTGAGTGTACTTGAAAGCGTCCGTCACAGCCTGAACTAGTCGAACTATACCTTGGTTTTATTAAGAATGGAAATTTGGAGCATCTTTCTGAAAACACAAAACTATTGTGTTTGCTGTCAACATTGATTTGTACCTTCATTCTACCCACTTTCCCGGTAACTATTATTACTTTTACCATTTTATTAATGTTATTTTATAAATAATTACATATAATATTATCTATCAAAAGTGACAGCTGAAAAACACATGACTTGGCGTATGAATACGTTAAAGTAGTACATTTTTCTAGCTGTCAGATTATGCCTAGGTGTAATAAAACTGCGGTATATTATAATTTAACAACCTATATCAGGATTCACCAATTTTTTTTATGGAGATCTTTTTAAAAAACTTTCGAGACTTCCGCGCTCCAGCAAACTTTTAACAGTGACTCAAGGTCAAGCCCTTACACGTCTACAGGCCTACAATAATTTAAAACACGTGATATATTTCCTTTTAGTTACTATATTTATTTACTACAAAAACAAGGTCAAGTACGTCCACGTGTCACGCCATTGTTTGTGAAGGGGCGGACTAAGGATGCCCTACCTTGTCAACCGCCCGCCCACATCATCTCTTCTGTTTATCGCCATCTTGTTGAGGTCCGTAAAAAAATGTGTCTATGATCCGGATGCGGGTCACGGTCACCTATTTGATGACCCTTTTCCTATTCAATCCAATCCAGCTATTATTAATAAAATGAAGAGTTTGTCTGTCTGTCTTGAGCATTGCGCAATATATACCGTACCTAGAGGTCTGAAGTTTTAAAATTTGTAGCCCCTGTGTACAAACATGTGCACCTAGAAGCTAGAATTTTAAATTTTTGATTAGATTTTTTTTTAAATTTATTAAAAACTGGGCCGGAAGAAATAAAATGAAGTGATTTTCTCTCTGTTTGTTTGAAGCAAAGAAAATTGTTGCTCGGGGTAACCACGCATTTTCCACGGTATATTACAGCCCGTCCGGACTATACGCCCTTTAATTACGGATGTAGGTAAGAGGAAGGTAGAATTTAGAGGAAATATACCAGAACTTGCGTGGAGGTAGAGGGAGAGAACGATTTGGGATTAAAAAAAGAACCCTCTCTGTACATCCAGCCGGGATTATAACCCTGACCTTCCCGCCATCGTCAAACCATACCAGACGAGCCTGACGTAGTGTCCACGTGCCCATCGACACGTGGGTACAAACAATCTTACCGGTTGTAATTTTCGTCGCCTGCTTCACAGATGTGATCGACATCGTTAGCGACGAAGTGAGTGGTTCGGATTACCTGAGGGAGGAGGACCCGAGGCTGTTCCGCTCCGTGAAGACCGGTCGGGGTCCTCTGAGCGAGTCCTGGGTGGAGCAACATCTCGACAACACCGAGGTGTGACATCACATCCCATGATAAGGGGGCCTTCCATAAGTTTTGGGTGATGGGGCTCAGTTCTAAGATTAAATATCGTCACCGGCCAGCCAGACAAACATATTTTTATGTTTAAGGTGTACAAAAGGCTTTTTATAACATGTTATTATTTTTTTTACGGGAAATCATTTGTACCCTTCTTCTACCCTGATAGGTCTTACCTTAGATTATTCCACTATGACGTAGCTTATAAGATAGGGTCATAGTGTAATCCGTCAAAGTAAGACTGCTACTTTTCAGGATAAACAAAGTAGGCCTATATTTTTTTGATTAACAAATTTTGTTCTGAAATAACGTTTTCATTTCTGTAAAATAGGTCTAAAAGACCAAATTAAGATGGCGAGCCAGACGAAACGAAGACCGTTGATGACGTCACACAAACGGTGCTCCACTGTTTACTAAATAAAAACGGGTTATTTTTAAACTAATATTTTATATGGCTCTTTTTCTAAGTTATAAAAACACATTTATTTATTTTAGCGGCCAGTTTTAAGAAGATACAAGCGTTAATATAATAATTAAATTTATTATTTCGTGAACTACATTATCTATTATTGCCACAACAAAAATAATACTTATATTTATGTATTTTCTTCTTTCAATTCGATACAAAAAAGCCAATTACACAGTAATCCTTAATTGGGATGTATTATTAGACTCGTTTGATAACATTTTTGATTAATAATTTAGTATTACTAAGGAAATAACAATTATTTTAACATTAGTGGCTTTCAGCCAATGTTTTCAGTAACAATATTCTGCTAGCTCTCAATTACCACCACTCCTATGCTGGATAGACTGTACACTGCATAGCGAAGGTATTGAATATCACCAAACATTAATTATAATTTCTAAGATGAAGCTACCAAAATACCCACTTCGATGGTCAATTTGGTCTAAGGTGTCACTCTCACAATAGACTGACATGCCGATGACGGGGATATCGGTGTTCAAATCTAGGTCAGGTTTACTGAGAGTGTTTTATTCCTATATTGGTTTCCACTCTCCCTCCATGCGAATGAGGGTATACTTCCTCTAAATCCAACCTTCCTCATCTTTAGCTTAACTAATACATATGCGCACACCCGAAAGGGTAGTAAGTCGTGGTGCTAAAATAAAATAAAATAAAATACTGTATATCCTAATAATATAAGACTGAATATTAATTTTTTTTCCACATTGGTCCAGGTTTCATTACCCGGTGAAGTGATGTATTGTTTGATGGTTTTAGGGATGTGAGAAATCTCTCATGTGTGTGTACAAACTGTGCAAGGTCGACTTCCGGTACTGGGGCCTGCAGACTCGTGTGGAACGCTTCCTGCAAGACATAAGTACGTCACATGGGGCACGCATTAATGATCTTGCATCCTGTTCGGATTATAGAATAAATGATAGCTAGTAAGGATGAGGAAGGAAGCATTTTAGAGGTAATCTACCCGCATTTGCGTGTAAGGAGAATGGGAAACCAATTAATAAAAAAACACCTCAGTAGACCCTACCGGGATTCAAACCCCGATCTCCTCGTTATCGGCAGGCCAGTCTCAACACGAGAGTGACGCCTGATACCATTTGTGGCTGTAGCGGGTCAAGTCTTACTACTTCAATGGATTGAATCTTGCAATGAACTGTTTTCAAATGAAGTCACTAGATATGTTGTTCGAGTTTGTTGCAAAGGCAGTACTATCTATCATCCACTCTCTAGTAGTAATAAGTATGTACGAGTGCAGACAGGCGTTGCTCGAGAGTTATATATAGATTAAATAATGTCCCTTGGCTATGACTGCTACTCTTATCAAGCATTTTAGAAAATATTCTAAATTATGAATTGAAGTGAGGAGCCTTATTGATAATATTAGTTAACACTGGAATATTAAGTGTTGAGTTAATTGCCAATTATTTAAGGTTGATTGAATATTATGAGTTATGACTTATGAGATTGAGATGTTACATTACGTAAATTATACAATGAAGCACAATAAATACACCTGAAAAATTAAACAATAAATTAACGTGAAACACATTAAAAACTGATGACTTATATATTTATTGAGCAAGCAGTCTTATCTGTTCGGATATACGCACTTACGCTATTGCAATGTAGGGTGATTGTGAATGAAATGAGGACTAATTAACTAACCGAACACTATCTTCATTCATCACATCCAATTATATTAATCACAATCTTGTCAGTTAGAAGTGTTTGGCAATAATAAATTCTTACGTACCGATTAACCCGGACCCCTTACAGAGTCGACTACTTACCCTTTACACCAGTGTAACCTGATGACTTAAAATGTATAACTTACATTAGACATAAATCTAATTATATGCAATTGATATCAACTGAGGTTAGTAATGATATTAATATTAACAAAGCGATAAAATTATATTAATCTCATTAATCACTCATCAGATACTATATTACTTCATATTTTTTTCTAATGTTTATTAACTTTTATAATTACGTTTTATGTGTTCAAGTTATTTATTGCTTACATTTTCATGTTATTATTGTCATTGTATAATTTATGTATTTCCATCATAGTCTTCAATCACTTAATGACTTACTTAACACTTATCCAAGTGTATCAGTTATGCAACTTATGTAATTGTGTTCCAGCGCTAAGAAGACCTAGATAGCTCACCGACAGGTATGGACGTGGCAGGATGAGTGGTGCGGTATGACAATAGAGGACGTGAGAGATATGGAGAAGAGGACAGCTGACATCTTGCGTCAGAAGATGGGTCAAGAGGACAAACCCACAGACACCATTTGAAGAACTAGAGGGGTTTTCTTCAGCTCTGAGGAACACTCTGCTAACAGGTCTGGTGTGGTAGGGGACCATAAAGGACGCCCAAGAGAGATGGGGTGGAAGCTAATAGGACATTTCCTTCCCGAAGACAAGTTTGAGGGCTATAAAGCTGTATTGGAAAGTGCAAGCATCTTATCGTCTTCTAGGTGTCAGACATTCTGAGTCGTTTGCCAGATGGTAACTCTCTTTCATCCTCTGCTGTCGAACGACCATTTTGTGTTGTCCGTCAGATGGCGGTGATCCTAGCCATCTTTCTTTGTCTGCCAGAGATGGCCATCTTGCTTCAACGCTTAAGGACGGATATATTGTGTTATCTGCCAGATGATGGCCATCTTACTTCAACGCTTAAGGACGGAATATATTGTGTTATCTGTCAGATGATGGCTATCTTACTTCAACGCTTAAGGACGGATATATTGTGTTATCTGCCAGATGATGGCCATCTTACTTCAACGCTTAAGGACGGATATATTGTGCTATCTGCCAGATGATGGCCATATTACTTCAACGCTTAAGGATGGATATATTGTGTTATCTGCCAGATGATGGCCATCTTACTTCAACGCTTAAGGACGGATATATTGTGTTATCTGTCAGATGATGGCCATCTTACTTCAATGCTTAAGGACGGATATATTGTGTTATCTGCTAGTTGATGGCCATCTTACTTCAACGCTTAAGGACGGATATATTGTGTTATCTGCTAGTTGATGGCCATCTTACTTCAACGCTTAAGGACGGATATATTGTGTTATCTGCTAGATGATGGCCATCTTACTTCAACGCTTAAGGACGGATATATTGTGCTATCTGTCAGATGATGGCCATCTTACTTCAACGCTTAAGGACGGATATATTGTGTTATCTGCTAGATGATGGCCATCTTACTTCAACGCTTAAGGACGGATATATTGTGTTATCTGCCAGATGATGGCCATCTTACTTCAACGCTTAAGGACGGATATATTGTGTTATCTGCTAGATGATGGCCATCTTACTTCAACGCTTAAGGACGGATATATTGTGTTATCTGTCAGATGATGGCCATCTTACTTCAACGCTTAAGGACGGATATATTGTGTTATCTGTCAGATGATGGCCATCTTACTACAACGCTTAAGGACGGATATATTGTGTTATCTGCCAGATGATGGCCATCTTACTTCAACGCTTAAGGACGGATATATTGTGTTATCTGCCAGATGATGGCCATCTTGCTTAAACTGACTAAGAGCGGTATTCTTGTGTAATCTGCCAGAAAGCGAGCATATTTCGTCGTCTTTCAAAGGGTGTCTATTTTGCATCATCTGATAGATTGCGTCTATCTTGCGTTATTATACAAATGGTGCCATCTGGTGCTTTCTGCTCCATTACAGCCATTTTGCGTTACTATACAGATATCGGCCATATAGCCTCATCTGCCACATTGCGATAATATTGAGTTATTATCCAGATTGTATCCGTCTTGCATTATCTGCCAGATGAAAACAATTTTGGACCTTACAAAGCCCTTATTTATCACTGTGACAGGACAAATATAAGCACATTAAAGATTGTTGTATGTATAATTAACTATACATGTCCACCAACAATACATACTAAGCCACTAAAATCCCTCAAGTTTTATAAATTTATTATTAAAAATCATCTTAAAACGAATTTTAATTCATGATATTAATAATAAAATGAGTCACGTTAGGCTCCTTGTAAACAGCATGTTTTTTTCCCCGTGGCCGCACACGGCATGTTCCCGTGAGTCCAGTCGACCATTCGGTGTAATGTAGCTGTACACCCTTCACGGTCGCGGTTATTTGCCGTACACGGCTGCCGTTGCACTCACGGCACCCCACTGGACTAGTCCGGTGCCGTGGTCGTGTCTGGTCGCAGTATTGGCCATGCGAGTATATGGAGCTCTTCACACGGCACGGAATTTCTCCTTACGTTCATCCGGCATCATAATCACTTTTAAGTCCTGGGTCGAGCGCCAAACTGCGAGTCCAGTTAAATTGCATCCTTCATTTTCGAGTTACGCCGAACCAAGTTAGACGTGTAATAGTACATCAAACGACGATTTGGACATCCGAAAATAATTGAAGAATTTTGCATCGTCCTCTCGTAATTCTGTGAAAGATGTCGAAAATTCCCCCACTCTATCCCGCCCTACATTCAAAGAACGAACACACCACATTCTAAATTGTCGTTTTTTTTCTTCGGAAATATAATAAATAAAACAAAAGTAATTGCCTTCTGCGATCCATCGTACGGACTGTCTGTCTGGAATTAAGTGATGTCATTTGGTGACCTGAAATTTTGCCGTGCCGTTACCACGCCGTCTGTGGCACGGCAACCTGCCGTAACCTACACGATGCCGTGCCGCGTACGGCCACGGGAAAAAATCTGTGCTGTATGCAAGGAGCCTTAGTGTAAAATTTAGAAAAAAAAAAACACCTCTAATTATAGTTGAAGATGAACGTAGACGAATTAATAAACAGTACGAACTTGTAAAGGTTTACCCCTTAAATGGGTCAGTTTCACACTCGGACTGAGTACGCCTCAAGTGTGGAGCTATACCAAATACAGGATTACACCTTCCTAGTCCAGAATGGAACGGGCCAATTTCACACGAGAAACTGGTCCATTTCATTCGAGCTTATGTAGGTGTCGTCTTGTATTTACACCTAATACCATTGCTGAGAGAACTGCAGGTCTTATGGAGAAAAGCTTTATTTTCGCTCTCTATCTCAGTTAACTGTTGCCAAATCTTCTCGCTTTCAGTTATGTCGGGAGGGGGTGTGCTGGGATAAAAAGGAACTACTGGCAACCTCGGCTAGCCAGTGTTGCGATACTTGTATTATATTTGAGGGGAGATTGACCACACAAAAACGAGAAAATGACAACGCTGTTTCCCAATAGTGACCATGCAGTTCCCTCAGATATGATATCTAGTGTACTATAGCACCACACCTGACTATGAAACTGGACCGTCATTATCTAAGCTAGACTTGGTTTTCGATATTTTGTTTGGCATCGAAGAGAATCTTGTAATGTTTTACATCTTTTACAGATACAGAACATTGACACCTTCATCAGTGCGAACAAAATTAGAAGCACAATAACCTATTTATTATCCTTTCCATAATTTTTCCTGACTTTATCAGATCTTTCCAAATTTGAATTTTCTTTCTCCTGTGTTCTTATCTAAGAGACATTAAAGTTGTGTTCAATTTTGTAATAAGTTTCATAAAAATAAAACCAATTCAAGATAACAATTTCCATTACTTTATTTTACGAAATTTTTGGGAAGGTTATCTGTGAAAATTATGTATCATAAACAATTGAAAAAAAAGAGACATTTTTTCTATCACTAGTTCACATTGATTACATTTTTAATAGATATTAAAAATAAACATTATTGAGAAGCTTAGCGATCTTTTTATATTGTTATTAAAAAAATGCCTTCCAAAATTTCAACCCCTCGTTCATGTAGAGGGAGACGGGCAGCGGCACTAAGTAGGGGAGTGCCTTTGGGGGTGAAGTATATTGTGGACTATGTGTGCCTCGTGACATCTTCGGTAGCTGTGAAGGTCTCACAGGAACCTTGAAAAGTGACGGCTGATGGGGCTCTGGAGAAACTACGATAGGCCGAGCAAGCCAGTAGTGAATGCAAAATTGCTTTCAAAATATGAGGGCCAAGCCTCGGAAAGGACAGACGTAATGGAGAGGCTTATGTTCCAAACAGACCCAGTCAGTGGCTGGAAGCTGCGCACGATGACGATTTAAAAATTGACAGTTGTTTAATCTTTTAGGTTAGATATCTATCATTTTAGATTATTACTGTAACTCATCAGTTGACCTTGTGGTTTTGGGATAAAATGCTCACTTCAAGACCCGATGTTCATGGGTTCAAAACCCAGCTAGGGTTGACGGATTTTTTATTGAGCTATAAACATGTGTAGCACACCTTCCTTCAGAGGGGAAGTAAAGCCGTCGGTCCCACGTCGATTGTGGTATGTGAAAGAACCCTGGAAGGTATGTGGAAATACCTTTAACAGCAAAACTGGTAGGCACTTTCATTCTCGCTCATAGAAATTTTCGTACGCTGATATTATAAGTGGGTTCAGAAAGTGTAAGTTAAATACGTCAATTAAATTAAATTAAATGAAAATACCTTACCAAATCTTGGGTAAAGCTAGTTTGTAAATCGTGTGCTTGTGGGGAACTCAGCGCCATTGTGTCCGACAAACAAGTCTACTCTTACTTTGGAACTTGAGACACGAGATTAAATCCCTGTCGAGTGCATTGAAGTTATATATATATATATATAATATATAACACACACACACATACACACACACACACACACACACACACACACACACACACACACACACACACACACACACACACACACACACACACACACACACACACACACACTTGCTCTTGGCGAGTGCACGAATTATGCAGATACAATGAAGGTAAACTTGAGGGAAAATGAACCCTAGTTTGCGTGAAAGGAGATTGGGAAACCATTTAGGAAAATCCACCCTTAAGGTAGGAGTGTAGGGAACTTGAGAAAAGATTAGTGTTTTTGCAGTTTTTATAGCAAAAAATTCTATTTAGCCGAAATAAATAAAATATTGCTTCAATAAAAGCAAATACATTAATTTTCTTCACATGGTGATATCAACAGTTGTTGAATATCTCTCATGAGCATGGCGGCATTAACTGATAAACTTTTTTTTAATGAAGAAAAAAGTTGTCATTAAATTACAAGACATCCTTGACACATATTCGACAACCGTTGAGGTCATCATGTGAAGAAAATTAAACTATATATGAGGGATATTTTATTTGTTTTGATCAAACAAATTGTTTTGACATACAAACTGAAAAAAATACTGCCCTTGATTCGCAATCGCTACCCTCCCACCATAATAACACCAGGGCGTGATTCGAACTCCAACCTACCATACCCAGGACACCAGACAAGACGAGACTGACGCTTTATTCCGCGTGCCCACCAGTGTGGGTAAAATACTAATAAAGATTATATTATTTTTTAATCAGATTATTCCTAACTATTCTCTCCAAACCAAGATCACATTTGAAGGGTACAAGGTAAACAGGGGGAAGAGTGCGAGTTTAACTCAAATGTAGTGAGTGCTGCCATCTGTTAGACAGTAATGATACTTTTCTATTACACTTTAGATTATAGTTAAAAGTGTCATATTTAAATTAATTAAAAAAAGTATTGTCTGGGGTCTTTCTGGGGTTTGAGACATCAAAGTTGTCCTGAAAAATGTTTGTTATGTTACTTTCCTCCTTTTACCTTTAATTTTATTTACATTTCCACATCTTCAAACGTATCTGCCTTTGATACTGAAAATAATCATAATGGAAATTTGATAAATAAAACCACTTGAATGGCTATTCAGCTCTTTGTAAAATCAATTACAGATATAGGCCTAGCTTATTTTAATTTTTGAAAAATTTCTCTTCCTTGATATGGTAAAAAAAAAAAATCAAGTGAGCGTTTTGAAAATCCTCATTGAAGTTTGTTTTGTGTGGCAGTTGGTTGATTGTACAATAGAACGATATTTATTTTTACTAGGGGTGTACACATATTTATTCTTTTTATTGAAACACTTAATCTGTAGATTTTAAATAATTTATATCAGAACAAGATTTACAAACAAACATCTAAACCCACACACGAGCTTACAATAATAGCATACATTATTTAGAAAATAATCCGACACCTTAGCTTAGTCGGTAGCGTGTCTGTCTAGGTAGTTGAGGGTCCCGCGCTCGATTCCCGACATGACCGAGATTCTGAAAATTGAAAAATGACACCTGGACACTGGAATCGAACCCGGAACCTTTGGCTTAGTACACCAATGCTCTAACCACTGATCTAGCCAGGAATCGTCGCGTGCTCAGGGTCATTCTTTATTCATATCTTAGAGTCTATGATGGATGTGCAGAAATCATCGGCTACAAATGTGTGATTATATTAAGATAACGAACTATCAGATAACGCAGCCACCTTCGGCCCGGTAGTTGGCTTAAAACTGCCACTTGTACAATTATTATAATTGTAAGGGATTACATAGTTAAGAATCAAACAGCCAAAGCTATTATTTATGCTTTTAGTGAGGATTACTCCATCTAGATATCATATTCTGAAATTTGATGGATAGCTCAGTGGTTAGAGCATTGGCGTACTAAGCCAAAGGTCCCGGGTTTGATTCTCGTGTCCAGGTGTCTTTTTTCAATTTTCAGAATATGATTTTTCAGAATATGATATCTAGATGGAGTTATCCTCATTAAAAAGCATAATTAATAGCTTTGACTATTTGATTCTTAGCTTAGCGTTCTGTGTGTACCGGCCTTAAGGCAGTGATTTCCAAACTCTCCCCAGTCACGTACCCGTATAGAGGGCACTGTCTATCCAACGTACATATTCCAGCTCATCATAAAAACAAGGACAAATACATGATACACTGGAATCGCAATTATCCAGCCCGGTGCTAACAAGTGCGTTTTAAAATAAACAAACCGGTACATAAATACACTATAAAAGATTTACTGAATTTATAATGTAATCCATTTGACGCTCTATTTTCACTTGTTCTTGCTTTGTAACCGATGTTCCATTTCCAAAATAAACTATTGATTAATAAAGATTTTGAAAATTTATTTTTTTGTTTAATTTATACTACCCTACTACTCTATTCCTATTTTACATCGCAATCAGAAAATGGGCAGTTCTATTAAAGCAAAGTTAAATGTTCTGTGAAAATTAAAAAAAGTAGGCAAACCCATACTGAACATTATTTAGGCTTGGATTACATATTATCCAGCTTTCCATTATCCGGCCCGGAATGCCACCACTTTAGGCCGGATAGTCGCAACTATAATGTATATTGTAAAGTATAAGTGATCGTTCCCAATACATTTCTCTATTTTTTTAAAAGTTTAATTTATTTAGCGTGCACTTTCTGAACCGACTGATTTTATCAGGACCCAATAATTTTTATAAGCTATAGCGAAAAGACCTACCAATTTTGTCTAGAAAGGTATTTTCACATGCCTTCCAGGGTTCTTTTACATATTACAATCGACATAGGACTGACAGCTTAACTCCCTCCCACTAAGGAGGTTGTGCTAAGGATTTTTATCGCTCAAAAAAATCTGTCGACCCCGGATGGGTTTGAACCGATGAACATTGGGCCTTAAGGTGAACACTTTACCCCAAGACCACAATGGTCGATAATTTATGTTAATAGAGCTTTAATGATTTTTTTATCGTATGACATCTTTGACATGTATATAGTATCTAGTTCTGTCGCCTGTATGTAGACTATTAGCCACTATTGCGGTACAGAACGTTGTCCAGGGTACATCTTGGAGATTGTCTACACGTTGTACCCACAATGAGATGATGTGATGATAGTGATTATGAAGGTGTAGAGCCAGGAGTGATCTTAAACCTAACTTAAGCCTAATTAACTAAACCCGGGTGACTGTGGGGATGATTCCCCTTTCGGAAAAAAACACCTTTGTTACCAGCTGAGAATTGAACCCGGGGCCCTTAGGTTCGTAGCTAGGTATATTACCTCTATACCACGTGGTTGGTTAACTTTAGTGGTAAGTAGCCAAGGTCCATCTTTGGTGCAACATGATGTTTGCAATGCTCTATATCTTCTGGTATGGGCTATAAGAAGGGGGAGGTGTTACATGGGTAGGGGAGGGGCAGATAGGAAGCATGGAGGTTGGGGGGGGGGATACATTAATGTCGAGCCGAACTTAAAATAATTTTAGTTAACTTATTGATGATAAAAAAATTGAAGTATGATCTATAAGCATAACGAGTCTACAAAGGCTCGCATTAATTTGTTTCTGTACTGCTTTTTTATTAGCACCGTATCTTACTACCCGTTCAGGTTATAAGGTTATGTACTAAATACGATAATGAGATTAGGAAAGTTATTTTTAGAGGAAGTGCACCCGCATTTGCGTGGAGAGAGAGTGGACAACCATCATGTAACACCCTCAATACACCCGGCCGAGACGTGAACCTTGATCTTCCTGTCATCAGCAGTCTAGTCTACTGCGAGAGTAACGCCTTAGACAGTGCGACTACCGAAACGTGTTTTCGTTCCTTGGGTAGTGCCATCACGTTTCACCCGCGTTGATGGCCGCATGGTCTAAGGCGTCACTCTCGCATTAGAATGAACTGCCGACGAAGCTCGAATGCTGGTTGGGTGTACTAAGGGTAGTTTACCCCCAAAATGTTTTTCCACTCTCCCTTCAGAAAATGCAGGTACACTTCCTCTAAATGCAACCTTCCTACTATCTAAAAACATTAGCGTAAATTAGTACATATGCGTATGCCTCCAAACAGTTTTAAGACGAGGAGTTAAAAAACAACAAACAGCCGTGAGACAGCTCTGTTCTACAATTAAGCTAGTTTGTAAGGCGTGTGAAGGTAATACATTTTCGTCTCCAATTTCACTTTGTCCACCCCTGTTCCGTATAACAAGCCAGCCGTTAAATTTCCCCCATTATGTTTATAACTAGAAAAACCACGCAGCATTTCCTCGCAATATAACGAGAGAACAGTCAAAACGAACGGAGGGTTATTTGAAAAAAGGGGGGAAGAGGGTGTATAAGTTTCACGAACAAGTGGACTTGAATACAACTTACAAACCTGACAAATTGGCTGGATGGATGGTATATATATATTCGGAGCTGGATACCTTTCAATGGCAAACAGGCGCGTTTGTTCATTCGACTGACTATTTAATCTCCATCACAATGAGAAGGATATAATGCATACAATGTGGAAACTCAGTTATAGTCCGATTTTCATAACAATATCCTTATCTGACAGATAAAACAACCCTACAGTCCAATTGTTATAGGAAGAGTATTATATGAATTAAAGAACAGTTACCACATTCTAATTTTCATAGAAAGAACCTTATCTGAGAGCTAGTAAATTTAATACAGTCCGATTTTCATACAAAGGGCTTTATCTGTCAGATAGAAAAGTTGATATACTCCATTTTTCATAGGAAAAGCCTTCTTATCTGATAGGAAAGTTAAAAACTTACAGTTCAATTTTCATAGGAAGAACTTTGTCTGACACCTATAAAAGTTAATACAGTCCAATTTTATAATCTTACAGTTAGTAAATTTAATATAGTCCAATTTAATAAAAAAGCCTTATGTGACAGCTACTAGATTCAACAAAGTCCAATTTTCATAGGAAGAACTTAACAAGCAGTTATAAAAGTTTTATATCTATTTTAACGTGTTCATACGTCAAGTCATGTGATCTTCAACTGTCACTTTTTTTCCCAGCACGTTTCACTACTATTTTGGGATATCTGCATATAAATTACACAAATATTGTAGGTATGAGGAGGGTTAAGTTTGGGAGAAAAAGTACCCGAATTCACCAGGACGAAAAACGGGAAAGCTTTTAGGAAAAAACCTTTTCATTACACCCGACCGGTATTCGAACCCCGATCCTCCCATCATCGGTAGTCCAGTCTATTTCGAGAGCGACACCTTTAGGCCTTGAGTCTGCAACTTTTTAAAAAAAATTTAATTTTTTTAGCACCGTGTCTTACTAGCCGTTCGGGTTATACGCTCATGTACTAATTACACTAATGTTTTTAGGGGTTAGGAAGGTTATATTCAGAGTGTGTGTACCCGCATTTGCGTTAAGGTAGAGTGTAAAACCAGATTTAAATCCACCCTCACCACACCTGACTGAAATTCGAACCTCGATTTCCCAGTCACCGTAAGAGTAGTCTACGGCAAGAGTAGCGTGTTAAACCACGCAGCCACCGAAGCGGGTGGCTATAAATTTTTTATATCTTGAGCTGTTTGGGGTGAAAAAAAACTTGATGGGAAAAAATTAGGTTGAAAAGATATCAGGCAAAATATTTCAACTTTATATTTCTCACATACTAGTAATTAACGATTAGCAGGGTCTGAATTTTGATGAGCTAAAAAGATCAAAAATATCCTATAAATTACCTAAACATTCTAGAAATTGATTTTTAGTAAAAAAATTACCTAACAACTAGAACACCAATTAAATCTTGCATTCTGATATGTATAGTATTGATTTACAAATAAACCTCAACAACTTTTTTCTTAAAACACCAAGAACTCCATCTTAATGGCGTCCATATAAAAATTTACCGACTAACGTAATTGACTATATCTATATTAATTTTTGAAATAATATTTATTCATATTATTAATAATGTCAACATATTCAATTACTTACGTAAATCTTGGGTGTAAACATACATATATATGTAATTTATATAGATATATGCATCTACATATATATGTAATGTATAGAGATATATTCAGTACATAGATATACACACATATTTATATATAATTTAGGTTACACATATTATATGCATAAATAGGTACATACACACACACATATATATGAAATTTACGTTAGTCGTTGAATAATATATGTATTTATATATGTCTATATACAAATACATATATGTGTAAATGAAATTTACGGTAGTCGTTTAGTAGTATATCTATTGTATATGTATTTGAGATTTACATGATAACTACATACATATTAATATATTTTATAAACATTAATGATATATAATTTAGTTTATTCATTGAACATAATATGAACGTTATTAATATATTATAGTGTTATTTCTTTTGAAAACTCGAAACTTTTAATATGATAATTCTCTAAGTCAATTGCTTTATTATTTAATTACCAAAGTTAAAATTTGTTTAGTAGAACTCAGGACGTTTAGTTCTAACTGTATTACCTATCTAAGTTAGGTGTTATCCGTGGAGTGATGCAGGCTCTTAAATTAGTGCAAGCTGTGATTAGTTCGAACCTGGAGTAAAACATTTAGCAATATTAAAAATATATAAATTACAAAGCATGAAACTGTAATGTGAAAATAAATTAGTCCATGGTCACCCAACTGGTGATTGAATCTCAGTCTAAAGGATCTGAAACCGCGACGTCATCAAGTCACGCTTGAATACATTTCAAATAGTTTGGGTAAATTACCGGCGCAGATTAATTGCACTAGAGAATATTTCACACTTTAAAACTAATTTTAGTGATGTATCGTTTCCGCTCATTTTTTAAGGCGAGCATTTCATGAATATTTCATTTGTGCGCGTATTAACGAAATGGGAAAATAATTGTTGGCACAAATGAACGCCAGACCAAAGAGAGAGAGAGAGAGAGAGAAAGACAAAGAGGCCACTAAATTCAAAATAAAACATGTGGGACCTAGAAAAATGATAAATGATTACCAGTCGACATGTTATAAAATATTTGTTTTTAAGTATTAATCAAATGTTTAGCTTTTATTGATATAGCGAACAAATTGTTTCCGTTATCGTTATGATAATGGAAACCACCTTTGTGGTCTAGCGGTCAGAGTTTCTGTCTACAGATCCATAAGTCTGGGGTTTGATCCCTAGCGCTTATAGATTTTCTAGATTTCAAGTTGATATTTTCCATTAATGATTAGTTTAGATGGAAAACAAATGAATACTTTATTCAAAAGTGCATTTTATTCAAAACCGTTGTTCACGTGGTTTAAGACGTCATTCTAGCAATAAATGTCAAAATTAAAAAAAACAAAAACAAAAAATAAATTCCTAGACACTCGATCAATTGCTTAGAGTTTTTAATTAAAATCACTTGGAATGCTATATCAAAACGAAACACTTTTTAAGTGGCCACCATCTTGAAATGAATAACAAAATTGAAAAAAACATGTGCTCATATGTTTCGGCCTAGGTTCGAAGAATATCCCTATCAAAATTGGTCCAGATTGACCCACGCATTTAGTAGTTATCATGGGAAAACCATCCCGACAGACAGACGAAATGACAAATGGTAAAGTTAAAACAGTACCTCGCTAATCTCGGTCAGTAATAATGTTTAGCTTAGTGAGAGATGACGTCACGTTATTGGAGCTCACATATTACACCTATATTAATTATGACCTAAAGAAGTAGGGTGATGCCTACCTGTGACGTCACGACAGGTCAAGATAAGATTTCCCATATAGTTAGATTACGTTCCATTCAGCTAGTTTTAAAGACATAACGTTGAAACGAAAACCATACATTCGTAAATAGTTCTAAAAATAGTCCTAAAGTGTCATACAATTATTATTTTTATCTTGAAGCAGTTTTTTTTTTGTAAATATACTTTTTATAAATCATCTACAACTCAGGCTATTTAGCTTAGTCACGAAAATGTCCTATAGGAGTCTTCCTCTCAGTACGTAGATTAAAAAAAGTCCGTGGCAGCAAATGTTTATTTAAAATAGGAAACTAGATAAAGGTAATTTTAAAAGGCAAGTCAATGTTTTTAAGGATAGTGAGTGTGTACACGCGTCAGAGGAAGAGGGGAAGTGTTAACACCAGGTAAATCAGAAGCCTCGCAGGGTAGACTGCTCATTTTCTTCCCTCTCTTTCTATTCCGTACACTGATGATGTCTAAGTGTGATAATACTCAGACTGTTTAGGTGCGTCAAGCTAAGATGCAACCAGCTTCACAAAATAGCTTCTATATCTCCAAAAAGGCAACGCCTTTAGGCCATTAAAAAAAAACTTGGTTCTGTGTCCTTTCTGCAACCACAGCGATAGGGGGAAAAAGGGGGTGAAGATTAGAAGGGAGGAGTTTTTGATATAATATTCCTCCAAGCGTTCTACTTTTTTTTTTCACTTTTCTCTTAATATTAAATGGTTTAACTTTCCTCAAAGTTTATCTCGCAAAGGCCAAGAGTTAATTTGGTTTAAAGAAACACAATATCAGGTATTATGTTTGCCTAGGGAAAAATAAAATACCAGTTAAAAAAAAAAGAAGATTAAAAAGAAAATAATAAGAGTACTGTAGCCTAATTATATTTTTATTAGAGGGTTGCCTCTTAAGTATTAAGATCAGGCGCTTCCATATTTTTTAATTTTATTGCTAGACTAATGGATATCCGCAAATGTATAACTTTCTCTCTGGAAACTTGAATTCGTAGTTCATAAACCACAGAAGTGCTGATATTTTTTTTTATCATATCAGAAATATTTCTTGAATAATTGAGCTAAGATAATTTACTTTTAAGGCGATTGGCCCTTTTCATTTGGCGTAGGAAATGCAGAGCCATGGCAACAAACAGTTATCTTCAAGAATTTTTATTGTCAAGCAATTTTCTTATCGGAAACGGTTTGTTCAAGAATAGAATCATGTTGATTAAGTTATACTTTTTATATACACACCTCCTCTATAATTTTAACAGTGATCAAATATAGATAATTTTGACATTTTTCAATAGAAAACTGCCGGCTTCATAGCAAAAAATAAGAAAATGTAACAATAATAAACATCGATACATGATCTTAGAAGAGGTGTTGAAAATATTAACATAAAAATTTCACTCGTTCTCGAGAAAACTGATATTTCCAAACTAATGATTTTTCCGCAAAACCTGTACGTAGCTAACCATCTACAGTTTCCGTGATCCATCTGTTCTTGTTGGCGCGGAAGGATACTTTGGTCAGTTGTGAGGCCACGCTATGCCTTTCACCCTCCCGCCCACCATTCCACAAAATAGGTTTTAGACTTGCGCTCGACAGGGTCAAGCGCCTTAAGACATTTTCTCAACTTTACGAACAAATATGTTATGTGACGCTGTTACACAAAACAATGGAGGAAGAGACTGCTTATTAACATTGGAAACTTTTGTTTATCTTTCAAGGAACAAACTTTTATATTTAATATCCCCCCCCCCCAACAAAAAGTTTCTGCTTCATTAATCTAAAAATGAAACATTATATTAAGGGATAAATTATAATTATAGATCTAACATTAGCAGCTATAATCAAAGAGTCATATACTCTTTATTTCCCATTGCGTCTTACTACCCGTCTGGGCTATACGTATTCAATTACTCTAACGGGTAAGGATGAGTAAGTAGATTCAAGGAGGTGTACCCGCATTTACACAGAAGGAGAGATGGAAACTGTTTTGTAAAACTCACACTCCGTACACTCATTTGGTACTCCAAACTCCGACCTCCCCATCACTGGAGAATGAACTGGAAGTTTCTTCCGCGTGCCCAAAGCTTCGGGCAACCACTAATTTTTTAATTTAGAATCGCGTCTTACTACCCGTTCGTGCTATTCTCTTAAGTACTAATTACGTTAATGGATTAGGAATTGGGAAGGTTGAATTTAAAGAAAGTGAACCCGTATTTGCGTAGAGGGAGAGTAGAAAATAACTTAGGAAAAACCACCACCAGTTCACCCGACCGAGTTTCGAACCTTGATCTCCCCGTCCTCGCAGTGTGCTCAACATGAAGCTAGTGCCAATGAGACGGGTAACCATTCAATTAATCTTACTAAAGATCCCGGGTTCGATTCCTGGCATGGCCTAAAAATGTATCATTGATAAATTGTGGATTTCCTCTTTCCCAGTGATTAATTAACGGCTTGAGTTCTGGTTGTTGTGTCTATTTTAGAATTAAGTTTTTTAATTTATTTGAGGTATTTAACGTGCACTTTCTAGCCCGACTGATTATATAAACATGCGAGAATTTCTATGAACGAGAGCTAAAGGGTTTCCAATTTTGCCAGGAAAGGTATTTTAACATACCTTCCAGGATTATTTTACATGTCACAATCAACATGTTGATTATTGACCGACGCTTTACTTCCCGTCCGAAGGAAGTTGTGCTACGGATTTGTATCGCTCAAGAAAAATCTGTTGGGTTTGAACCCACAAACATCAGTAAAATTAAGTTAGCTTATGTGTCTTATAGTGATATAATAATTGGTCCAGAAAATTCACGTTAAATACCTAAATTGAAAAAAAACTTAATCTTATTCATATTTAACAAGATTAATAAAACAAGTGAAGCTTTCCAAGCACCAGCTCCACTGGCCTGTGGCTTCAGTTTTAAACCCTGTTTGGGAGCACTAGATATATGTTCTTTTCTAAGTGATTTTTCAACTCCCTCCAGGCGCCCCCTGACGTACTTCTTCATAGTCACCTCTCTCAACCCTGGCCCATTAGACGAAGTCATCAACAAGCTATGTGTGGTCCGTCTATGTGGCGCATTGGTTCAAATGTTCGAACTTAGGATACCTAAGTTCGATTCCAGATTGAGATAATGAAAATATTTAATATTTACAAACGAGTTGATCCTGTTATCTTCTAGTAGATATCTAGGCGGTAGGACTGGGTATCGTTCTAGGACCACTTAAGTTTGTAAGTCGTGTGTTGACTTAATATTTTGCTAAGGTAGTGCACGATAAATACCCAAAACAGAAGAACTTTCTAATAAATTGACAAATGACACGTGTACGCGGGAATTGAACCAGGGACCTTTGGCTTAGCATGACAATGCTCTCCCACTGAGCTATCCAGATTTCACAGAATCAGCTTTAAACTTTGAGTGAAGAATGTCCTTGAGCACGGAATGATCGCTGAATAGCTCAGTGGTATAGCATTTGCACGCTTATTATCTGTCCCAAGTTCGAGTCCCGTGTCCAGGTGTCTGTTTCAATTTATTAAATATGATTCAGATATGGCTGATGTCCGTTATCATAATAATTAGCACTTAATAATTAAAATATTAATTATATAATGTTATTTCTTCCAAGAAGAACGTTGCTTTAAGAAAACATCAAATAAACATATTTTTTTAGCACCACGTCTTACTACCTGTTTCAGGTTATACACTTATGTACTGATAACCCTAATGGTTTTAAGATTAGGAAGGTATATTTAGAAGAAGTGTCCCCATATTTGCGTGGAGAGAGAGTGGAAAATAATTTTGGAAAAAATCACCCTCGTACACCCTGACAGAGATTCAAACCGTGATCTCCTTTCATCGGCAGTCCAGTCTACTGCGAGAGTGGCGCCGTAGACCACGCGACCACCAAAGCGTGTCATACAGGGTGAGATGGAAAACAGCTAGATCTATGCCGAGGAAAGGCTGAGGATATGTGCCTAACGTCCGGTGGACCTCGTCTGAGTGACATTATCTTCAAAAAGTGAAAAAGTGTAGTATGTAATTTGCTTTTATTTAGATAGGGAATATTTACTTTTAAATTAAGTGTTAGTTTTCAAGTCACTAATCGTTAATTGTTTCAGCCCCACCCTGTATAATTATTAAATTGGGTGAAGATAGAAGGAGGTCGGATGTTTCAGGATGTCTTGTCCCGCATGCTGGTTATATCTCTCCTTGCTCTCCAACTTGTACAAAGATAAGAGTAAATACAGTTGGATGACAGAACGAACATAGTAAGGATGGTCGGAAGTTTTCAGGATGTCTTGTCAGCATGCTGTTATATCTCTCCTTGCTCTCAACTTGTACAATATGAAGTATTGAGGTGGATGACAGGACAAAGGTAGAAGGATGGTCGGATGTTTCCGGATGTCTCGTCGTGTCCTGTCAGCATGTTGTTATATTCGCCCCTTTCTTGAAGCACACCCTCGCCTTCCTTCCATCCCAACTTTGCTGAGTCTTGCGCCCTCGTTAGGGGGTACATTCAAAGTGTCCAGCTTTCAACCCCTCAAACCCTCTCATCGCGCATTCTAGCGTCTCCCTACTTTATAATATGACCACAAGCCACCACTGGGTCTCGGTGATTGGAGAAGGCAAGGAGAGTGCTCTTATGGAACTGTATTGCATGACGGGAACAGAGTATTAAAAAAAGTCTCAGTGTGGATAAGGGAAGTTAGTTTAATTTAAAGGGGCTTGAAAGTCAGGAAGTGCCTCACCAGTTTAGTTTATGGAGGTGGACTTAGGCACGTTGACATTTTTACTTTCTCTTCACACCTCGGAGATAAAGTATTGTGATCGTAAAAAAAAAAAAAATCAAACTCGAGATTTTGATAAATGTCGACATTTCATTACCCCCTGAAACCAAATAAGTGGTTTTCGCAATCCCGTTTGTCAGTCTGTATCACAATCTAGAGCCGAAACTATTTTACTGATTGGGCTAAAACTTGGTATCTGAGGTTTATGTAAAGTCCTTTCAAGGAGTTTTTTGGAATTAGATATCCAACCCTAAATTTAAGGGTAGTTTATTGAAGGGAAAAAAATAGAAGAAATAGATTTTCTCGAAATTTGATCTTACGATTTTGATTAAATTTTATATCTTAACTCTGTTTATCATTGTAAACAAGAAGGTGATTCTAATTTTCATCATAGGAATGTCTTTACGGTGCTTTACATGGGGGAAGTTTTCCAAATTTCCTAATTTTTCCGCAACAAATTGTAAAGTTGTAGTACTAGTAATTTAAAAGTAATACTAATTATTTTATTATTAAGAGGTATATATATTCAAAAATCGATTAAGAGTGTTTCGTATGCCTAATAATTCAAATTATTGTGTAGATTTCCTTATTTAATTTCAGGTCTACTTGAAAAACTTAAATTTAAAAGATTTCTTATGCTCTTTGGTGAACAAAGATGTTTCTCTTTTATCAATTTTTCTCTAACAGTGTTCCAATTCCTAATGTCACACAGTAAGTAATAGTGTATATTATTTCATCTTTGATCTTGGTGATGTTTCTACAACAATGTGTAGACCTATTATTTCGCTTCACAAATCTTACGAGTTTTTAGTAAATGTCTATTTTAAGTTTAAAAGCGGGAGAAAGTCTGTGCGGTACACCATACTATTTATTTAAAAGTATAATAGCCAAACAAATAATTTTTAAGATGATATATTTATAATATAAGTGTTTAGTTTTGTATACCTTGTGTGATTTAACACATAGTAAGTGGTATTACCTAAATAACCTTTTGTGTATACATTATTATATAAACTAATTTTAAATTTATATATATTATATTTAAAATTACTACAGGATCGAGCCTAAACAATTATACGATTAGTAACTTGAAAATTAACACCTTATTTGAAAAGTATATAATTATTCACTAGCTAAATAAAAGCAAACTGCATACTACATTTTTACACTTTTTTTCACTCAGATGATCTCTACCGGACGCCAGACGAACTTCAGCACGTTGTCCATCACTTTCCTCGATACAATCGTTTGATTGTTTCCGCCCCACATATATTTATACTTGACACACTAAATTCATTTAGATAATTTTATATTATAACATAGATACATAAATACATACACTATATATAGTGTGTTTATATATGTTAAAATTGGTTACATACACATTTATATAACTAACAACAGTTCAATTTTCATAGAAAGACCCCTTTAGAAAATACATTATTTCTTACTTTTGGCAAACGTTGATAACATTTTACCATATACTTTAATTTACATACGTATGGACAGCAACAGGCCACATGTCTTGACGTATGAATACGTAAAAGTAGATCTAATAGCTATAGTATACCATACTTCAGTGGACACATGGTCTAAGGTGTCACTCTTGCAATATATTATGCTGCTGACGATGGAAGATCGCGGTTTGATCCCGGTCGGTTGCACTAAGATTTCCCCACCTAAATGGTTTCCTATTTTTATCCATGCAAATGCGGGTACACCTCCTCTAAATTTAAAACCTTCCTAATACCCTAAACCATAGCGTAATTAGTATATATGCGTATAGCACGAGTGGGTAGTAAGACGTGGCGTTAAAAAAATAAATTAAAATAAACTTTACTAAGTGTTTTGACAAGGCCCTTACTATGAACACTGACTGTACAGAGGGTGGACAATCATAAAATTCAAAATTAAAATAAAACACCAAAATTAGTTTATTCATCTAAAGGCTCCTGATTTAACATTAAATAGAAATTAAATATTTTACTCTGTTATTTCACTGCTGTTAGTAGTACTGTAGTCAGCTGTTGGTTGACTTCAGACCAGACAATTGTCTGATTCTCACTATGTGTTGTTTATGTGTCGTTTTAGTGAATAGTTTTGTCTTTTATTATTTAGTTTTTGTTTTAAAAAAAAGGTTGTATTTAAGGTCCTAGATAAATGAAACGTAGAATTTGGTTTATAGTATACCTAAGAGGCCTGAATCTGTTCTAAAAACAAAGGGATGCATAGTATTGATCGTTGTATTACATTTATATTTTTATATAGTTTAATTGAATAAATATAAAATAAATATAAAATGTCATTGGGTCAAATAATTTGTCCACCAACTGAAAATATTTCAACTAATGTTTTTTAGTAGTTGGAGAAAGAGGATGTTTTCACATCTATAATTTATGATGATATTCGTTTTATTAGATAAATATACAATCTGATGTAAAATTAAGTACGTATTTAAATAATTACTCTTTGTTATTAGAAAAAAAAACAAGTTTCGCTCTGCAACCGCCGGGTTTTATTGAAACAATGCCACACATCCTTACAATGCAACATATCTAACGGAGAATCTAATAGGTAATCGATCTCGGACAGACTTCTAGAAAGAGAGACATAAAGAGAATAAAAAGAGAAAAGTTAGATGGTGCATGGTCAGCATTTCTAGCTTGGTTTCTGATTTCTCTGTATTGACGGTTCTTCGCCGAATCTCGCTGAGTACGGCCTTGGCAAGAAAGAGAGAAGTAAGACTGAAGCAAAAGAAAGGAGGAAAAAAAAAAAGAATGACACTAAACTATTAGAGGATGGCATTAGCCACGACAGCAATGTCAAAAGATTGAAAGGTCCACAGCTTGATGGTGGTTGGTGGGTAGGTACCATGACGAGGAAATTAAGCTGATGACAAAATTGGACCAAAACGGAAACCTCCTCAGCAGAATTGACCCAGACCACTGGCTAGGAACCTTTACAGTAAAGTATAGGTAGTTCGAGTGTTGGTAGTTCTAATCTTGGTAGATATTGTCTTGGTAGTTCTAGTCTTGGTAAAACGATTATTGATAGCTCGAATCTTGATAGTTCGAGTCTTGATAGTTTGAATCTTAGTAGTTCACGTCTTGAAAGTTCGAGTCTCGGAAGATTGAGTCTTGTTAGTTCGAGTCCGATAGATCGATGGTCTTAGTGAGTCTAGATTGAGTCTTGATAGTTCGAGTACTTAGTAGTTGAATCTTGATAGTTCGAGTCTGAAGTCGAGTCAGGAAGATTGAGTCTTGATAGTTTGAGTCTCGATAGATCAATGTATTAGTAGTTCGCGTTTTGAAAGTTCGAGTTTCGGAAGATTGAGTCTTGATAGTTAGAGTCTCGAGAGATCGAGTCTTGGTAGTTCGAGTATTGATAGTTCGCATTGATAGATGGATCCTACTAATAATGATGGATAGAAGGAAATAATGAGGAATATTTGAAACAAAAATTGAAGAATTAATTACTTAAGATAGTGGACAACACTTAACCTAGATAGGTTTTACGTACCTAGTCTGAAATAACAACTACTAATTTTTTATACCGCGTATTGAACTGTTCTGGCTATACGGACACGTTAATTACGCTAATTACGCTAGTTGAATAGGGAACAGGGATAAATACTTTTATAGGAAATGTAGGCCTAACAAAATTTGCATGTATTGAGAGTGGTAAACAGTTTAGGAAGACTTTCACTCAATACACCTGACTCGGAATCAAACTCCGGTCTCCCCGTCACATGAAATTCAATCTCACATGAGAGTGGTAATATCAGACCATTCGACCACTCTCATTGGTCAAATGTATACGACATATGTTCCCAGAGAACAAAGTGGTTGAGAATATCTTTTGAATACAGTTTGAACAAATTATGCTTTCCTTGGAAACACTGCACTCCACGCCACTGCACTATACTGGAAGTTATTTGACAAGTAGGTCTGTAAGAAGGATAGATGGAAAAGACACAACGATAAATTAGCTCAGGGCCCGGATTTTGATGATATGTCAAATTTTTTTTGTTCGTCAAAAACAATGCTCATAAGTATATAAACTCCGCTCATGTTCTCCTGGTAGTAGACATGTAGATTTTAGGTTTTTTATGGTCATTCTAAAATTCAAGCTAATATTTACCTGGTTTGCTTAATTTTTGAGTAGTTTTTAGACATTTTTAGGTATTTTTGAGTCATTTTATGGTGTACATATTGAATAATTATATTTTTTAACATCTCAATTTTACTTTCTATTGATCTCTTGAAGAGAGAAAATATTTTGGCCGTAAAAAAAAAAATTGAGGGGAGATTTTGAAACCCCCTAAAACAGAAAAAGTTTTTTTTTTTTTTGCGATGCCGTCTGTATCTCGGAATAAAGTCAAACAATTTTACTGCTCGGGTTAAACTTGGTATCTAGGGTTTTCATAAGGTCCCTTCAAGGGTTTTTTGGAATTAGATATCTAACCCTAAAATTAAGGGTAGTTTACTGAAGGGCGAAAAGAGAAAACATTAATTTTCTCAAAATTCGTTGTAGCAATTTTGATTAAATTTTGTATCTAGACACTTTTTAATATTACAAATAAATAGGCTATTCTCGTTTTTTCATGAAAATTACTTTATAGAAGCGGACATTTCCAATTTTGAACATATATTCTCAACTATTCAAGATACGAAATAACTTTATCATTGTAAGTTGCAGTAAAATTAAAACTAAACATATTTTAATCTGGAATATATTTTTATAAAACCAATAGTTTCTGAGCTATAAGTAAGCACAAACTATTTTTTATACATACATTTTTTATGTGTACTTAAAAACATGAAATTGATTGATATGCCTTTGGCGTAACAGAGATGCTCCTCTTTTCTAAACGTTTCTTTAACAGTGTATATTATTTACATTTATGAACTTTGTTGGAGTGTTTCCGCAACTGTCTATTTTATTTAGTTTCACAAATGCTATGAGTTTTTAATTATATGTCTTATTTTAAGATTAAAGAGAAAGTGTGTGCGGTCCACCTTACCATTTATTTATAAATTCAAAAATTCTCAAACGTAATTATTTTTTCAATATACAGTTATCTGAATGAGAAGATAATGTAGCTAATGAACTTTGTAACCTCTTTGCTTGTTTGTTTGTAAAATACACATTCCTGTTGAGACTGTAACAAGGCTGGAGAGGGTTGCGTTGGGAAGAGTTAAGCTATTACTTCCGAAGAAAATATTTGTAGACTAATAATATATCTGGCAGAATAAGATAGTTTAGTTTTAAAGGCTTTTCATTGCATTTTACGTTTAATCTTTGACATTGCCGTCACAGACAATCCAATTTATTGCAAGTCTGACATATATTCGAGGTTTCAAATCTCAGTCACGTCTCATGAGTAAGATACTCTTAATTCTGGAGCAAGAACTATATTTATGTTTCAGCCTTGAAGTATAACCGTATACCTTTTATTTTGTGTGGGGTTGCTCTCCACGCTGAATTTCTAAGAGCGAGAACGAAAGGTACTATTACTAATTTTGCCGGAAAAGGTAGTTTAACCAATTTTCCAAGTTTTCTTTTACATGCCACAATTGATAAGGGAAAAAAACAACTTTACTTCCCCTCCGATGGAAGTTGTGCTACGCATTTTTATCACTCAAGAAAAATCCGTCAACCTCAGCTGGGTTTGAACCCAACCCACGAACATCGGATACTGGAGGGAGCACTTTCCCTCAAGACCACTGAGGTTGATATTTTTAATAAGAGAAGTAATACACACATAACACACACACACACACACACACACACACACACACACACACACACACACACACACACACACACACACACACACACACACACACACACACACACACACACACACACACACACACACACACACACACACACACACACACACACACACACACACACACACACACACACACACACACACACACACACACACACACACACACACACACAAACACACAACACACACACACACACAGTGGCGAAAAAGTCCGTTTTCCTTTCTATTATTATTTATTATGTAAGGGGAAATTGACTTTTGCACCATCCTGTATATATATATATATATATATAAATAAATATACGAGCCATGTCAAGATATATATTTTTTAGCACCATGTATTACAACCCGTTTGATTTATACGCTCGTGTACTAATTACGCGAATGTTTTTAAGGATTAGGAAGGTTATATTTATAGGAAGTGTATTCGCTTTTGCGTGGAGGGAGAGTGAAAAACAATTTTAGGGAAAAACACACCTCAGTACACCCGACCGAGATTCGAACCTCGATCTCACCGTCATCGGTAGTCTAGTCTACTTAAGGAGCGATATTAAAAATGGCAATCCAGTGCCGAAACTTCCCCGTCAGGACCAAGAAATATCCCTCATCACGCGTGCTTGGTACACTACTCACACGGAGCTATCCCTGGCCATCCCTCATCACGCGTGCTTGGTACATTACTCACGCGGAGCTATCCCTGGTCATCCCTCATCACGTGTGCTTGGTACATTACTCACAGGGAGCTATCCCTGGTCATCCCTCATCACGTGTGCTTGGTACATTACTCACACGGAGCTATCCCTGGTCATCCCTCATCACGCGTGCTTGGTACATTACTCACACGGAGCTATCCCTGGCCATCCCTAATCACGCGTGCTTGGTACATTACTCGCGCGGAGCTATCCCTGGTCATCCCTCATCATGCGTGCTTGGTACATTACTCACACAGAGCTATCCCTGGCCATCCCTCATCACGCGTGCTTGGTACATTACTCACACGGAGCTATCCCTGGCCATCCCTCATCACGCGTGCTTGGTACATTACTCACGCGGAGCTATCCCTGGTCATCCCTCATCACGCGTGCTTGGTACATTACTCACGCGGAGCTATCCCTGGCCATCCCTCATCACGCGTGCTTGGTACATTACTCACACGAAGCTATCCCTGGCCATCCCTCATCACGCGTGCTTGGTACATTACTCACGCGGAGCTATCCCTGGTCATCCCTCATCACGCGTGCTTGGTACATTACTCACACGGAGCTATCCCTGGCCATCCCTCATCACGCGTGCTTGGTACATTACTCATGTGGAGCTATCCCTGGTCATCCCTCATCACGCGTGCTTGGTACATTACTCACGCGGAGCTATCCCTGGCCATCCCTCATCACGCGTGCTTGGTACATTACTCACGCGGAGCTATCCCTGGTCATCCCTCATCACGCGTGCTTGGTACATTACTCACGCGGAGCTATCCCTGGCCATCCCTCATCACGCGTGCTTGGTACATTACTCACGCGGAGCTATCCCTGGCCATCCCTCATCACGCGTGCTTGGTACATTACTCACGCGGAGCTATCCCTAGCCATCCCTAATCACGCGTGCTTGGTACATTACTCACACGGAGCTATCCCTGGTCATCCCTCATCACGCGTGCTTGGTACATTACTCACACGGAGCTATCCCTGGCCATCCCTCACCACGCGTGCTTGGTACATTACTCACGCGGAGCTATCCCTGGTCATCCCTCATCACGCGTGCTTGGTACATTACTCACACGGAGCTATCCCTGGCCATCCCTCACCACGCGTGCTTGGTACATTACTCACACGGAGCTATCCCTGGTCATCCCTCATCACGCGTGCTTGGTACATTACTCACACGGAGCTATCCCTGGTCATCCCTCATCACGCGTGCTTGGTACATTACTCACGCGGAGCTATCCCTGGCCATCCCTCATCACGCGTGCTTGGTACATTACTCACACGGAGCTATTCCTGGTCATCCCTCATCACGCGTGCTTGGTACATTACTCATGCGGAGCTATCCCTGGTCATCCCTCATCACGCGTGCTTGGTACATTACTCACACGGAGCTATTCCTGGTCATCCCTCATCACGCGTGCTTGGTACATTACTCACACGGAGCTATTCCTGGCCATCCCTCATCACGCGTGCTTGGTACATTACTCACGCGGAGCTATTCCTGGCCATCCCTAATCACGCGTGCTTGGTACATTACTCACACGGAGCTATCCCTGGCCATCCCTCATCACGCGTGCTTGGTACATTACTCACACGAAGCTATTTCCTGGCCATCCCTCATCACGCGTGCTTGGTACATTACTCACGCGGAGCTATCCCTGGTCATCCCTCATCACGCGTGCTTGGTACATTACTCACACGGAGCTATCCCTGGCCATCCCTCATCACGCGTGCTTGGTACATTACTCACACGAAGCTATTCCTGGCCATCCCTCATCACGCGTGCTTGGTACATTACTCACACGGAGCTATTCCTGGCCATCCCTCTCACGTAATCCCGTTAAACGCTAATGAAGATGACACAAAACAAAGCGAGTCACCTTACTGGACGCTTCTTGTTAGTCACTCTCTTAATAGTCTCTCATCACACACCGATAAAACAGTCGAATAGCAGTCACGCGCACCGTGCGTTGATACGGCCCGAGCTATTGTACTTTGAGACTTATATAAACGGACCGATTAAGTTGCCGTTCGTATAGTTCTCTCTTTCTACGGGTTGACCCGTTATTACACGTGGGACAGTTCCTTTGTAAAGGTAAATGATTGGGTTTTTTATTGTGAATATTGGAAGAATATATCGATATCTTTGTTTGATAAAAGTTTAAAAACCTACTTTTCAAATCGTTTTTAGACGTACTTTTAAACGGCTCGTTTTAAGGTTGGGATGTAGGGAACGCGAGATAAGGGTAGTGTTTTTTTTTTGGTCAGTTTGTATAGAAAAAACTTTTTATGGTTAAAATAGATAAATTACTCCGATATAAATACAGAGTTTAATCTTCTTTACACGGTGATATCAACAGTTGTTGAATATCTGTCATGAGCATAGCGACATTAGATGAAAAAAAATGTTTAAATTAAGAGAAAAAGTTGTCATTAAATTCCAGGACACCCTTGACAGATATTCAACAACTGTTGATATCACCATGTGAAGAAAATTAAACTCTATGTTACTACTGGAGCAATATTTGATTAATTTCTGTAAAAAAAAAAGTTTTGCTATAAAATTTGCAAAAAAATCGATGCCCTTATCTCGCGTTTCCTACACTCCCACCTTGACTAGTTACTTCAAATCACAACAGTAGACGCAGCTGTCTACTAGTATCTCATTTTGATTGAGTATATTTCTTTTAATGGTCCACTGATAGCCTATAAAGCTGAAACTGTTTCAAGCCTTGCCAAGCGGACAGCGCTGATGAAGGATAGAATCTTGCTATTGTTTCGGAACACATCAGGCGACCACGTCCCGCTCTGCTCTTGTATGAATACAAAAATGCAACTAATTAGTATTCAGATTCTCTAATTATGACTTTATTTTCCTTTCCAGAGACTCGAATGGCTGAAATTACTGCGTGCTTGCTGGCCTCTACGTTTAACAACTACGTTCTTCCGTACCTTGTACACATTCACAGTCGCCATCTGAAATGGGAAGCTTTCAAGGTATTCTGAATTGATGGCTATTCTCACTAAGGATCATGGCTATTCATGTTAAACAATATGAACATTAATCCAACATATTTTCAAATTAAAAGCCCCCTAGCACCGCTAGGCACTTTATACAGTCTAATTTTCATAGAAAAAGCCTTTTAGAAGATTCAAACGTATCTTTTTGATGGCCAAATTTGATAACATTTTACTTTATTATTAGTGTTATTTTGTAGATATTGGTAATATCTATAAAAATGACAGTTATGTGACTTGATGTATGAATATGTGAAAGTAGATCTAGTATATTTTTTTTTTCTAAATGTCAAATAAGGAAGGACGTTCCTATGAAAATTGAACTGTAGAAAATATGTGAGACTGTAAAAACCAATCATTGAAAATGTAGGTCAAACATTTACATATTATAGTTGTGTTTAAAAAAAAAGAAACTGTACCTTTGGTTACTGCATAAATTACCAGTCTCCCAATGGAAAGGGTTGTAGGTAACGAAGAGACCGAGGTTTGAATCTCAGCCGGATACACTGGGGAATGTTTTAAATAAACGATTTTTCCATTTTCCCCTCTCAACGCTAATGCGGATTCATTTTACTCAATATTAGCCTTCGTCATCTCTACTCCATACATAAGTCGTTAATAACCTTAGCTTTAACTAGCCCGCATCGGTGGTCCAGCAGACTAAGGTGTCAAGCTCGTCTGATCTGTTTTGCTGGTGACGGGAGGTTGAGGTTCGAATCCTTGATGGCTATACTGAATTTTATTTCTCTTAAAAATGTTTCTTACTCTTTACTCACGCGAATACGGATACGTTTCCTCTAAAATTCTCCCTTACCTCATCCCTAGCCCATTAATTAACCAACTAAACCGATTCTCTGGTCTTAACGAGCTCTCTGGACTTAGAGGCCCCTCCTTGAATTACGTAATTTTTAGAATCACTTTCCAGTTCAAGTCGACAACACTGTTTAGTTTACATGAGAGTCAGAGTTGAATACTCGGTGTTGTTGCACTTGGCAGACATGGTAGCTTAGGGGGAGGGCAGAGAGGAGGGTTGGGGAAAGAATAAACAATTGCATGCACACTTTTGGCTGGTCACATAGTTTACTACAACTAGTAAGAAGTGTTGCCAATACCTCAAGGTAAAAAAAAATCTTACTTACTTTTGAAAAAATGATTGAAATAAAAAATCGTCTTTAATTTTTAGATGATTTTTTTTAAACGTTATTTACTAATTGTTCCACGCCCATCTTTTGAAGTGCTTCCACCCCCCCCCCACCCCCTATACCCAGGCTTTGGAACCTCTGCACTAAAGCACTATAGCTATATTTAAACATAGTTTTAAATAGGAAAGGAGACCGTGGTATTTTTTTTTTACACCACGTCTTACTACTTGTTTGGGCTGTGTACTAGTGAAATAGGGATGAGGAAGGTTGAATTTAGATGAATCACATTTGTCTAGAGAGAGAGAGAGAGAGAGAGAGAGAGAGAGAGAGAGAGAGAGATCATTTAGGAAAAAAACTCATCAGTGCACCTGACTCGGATCGTATTAGCTTAAATTTAGCTTACTATTTTCATTTTTTAGTGTATGAAGCACTTTTTTTATACTATAAGAGATAGTTTAATTCTATTAAATACAATGAAGGTATATTATTAATTTTTCTATCAAAATAACACTTTAATCAGGCACTTCATTTAAATTTAAATTACCTTATTTTTAAATTTAATTATTCACATTTAAAGAATTGGTTCGTAATTTTAATTCATAAAATTAAATAGATTCTAAGAGTTAATAAAGTATATATTTTTTCAAAAAACACTGATTTCAAAAATGAAATTTTAATTCCTTTTTATTGTTTGATTTATATTTAACTATGCATTTTTTTTTCAATTTTTATTTAAGAAAATAATTAAATAAATCTTATACTTTTTCCGAAAATGCCAATACTTTTTTTAAAAAATTTGAAAATCTCCGTCATTGGCAGTCTATCCTATTTATATTTTAATGAATCCTCCTCACTGAACCACTCACTTGTTTGGGTTAAAAAATATTTTTGAAATATTGCAATATTCACTACTACAATCCTATTCTGATAGAAATAATATTTTTGGACAGTTAAAAAAAGTCACTAATACATTTATACGTCAAGTCATGTCATTTTTGATAGAGATATCAATACCTTTCAAATAATACTAATCTTAATATATATAATTCTTCTGTACGTGTGTAAGTCACTGAACTCCACCTAAACGGCTGGACCGATTTTGATGAAATTTTTATGTGTGTTTGAGTGGGTCCGTGGTTGGTTTAGATTCACAATTGGACCCGGTAGGTGGCGCTGCAATCGGGTTCTAGGATTTTTTTTATTTTTTTAGGGAATTTTTTGGGGGTGGATTTTTTTTTTAGATTTTTTACAAACAGAACATGTAACCTCAAAAAAAATTCGATACAACTGATATTTGTGGAGTTGTGGGCGAAATGCCAAAAATGAAAAGATGTTTTATTTTGTATGTTGTCTTGACAAACACTGAATTTTTCATATTTGTGTTAATCACTAATTGAAGTTCATTGTGAATTTGTAATTGTGATGATCACATAGTATTTGTTTTATTATCGAAATCAATTATGCCACCCAAACGAAAAGCCAACGTTCGGGCAGGACAACGTCTGTCGGGTCCGCTAGTAGTATAGTAAAACAATTAGGTGTGTGCAGATGGGCATTTTTAATCTTAAGCCGAGTTCCGAGTCCAGTTTGTATGAAAGTCTCAAGTTTTATTAGAGTTAGAGCAATATAGAGTAAGATTTACACTAGAAGGTGATATTTCATGTTGAATTTCTATAATAGATCCGTGTATAAACCATAAACACAACTATACATTTTTAAGAATGGAATTTTTTGTGATAGAAAGTAATCATCACAAAAATTAGAGTATTTTTATTAAAACAAAATAATTTTAAGGGAATCTGTTTTTTTTATAAAATAATATCTCAAACACTGGCTAAAATTAATTAAACTCAAAATTTTCAAGATTAAAATTTTTTTTAGATTACTAGACATTTTTGAGTTTTGATTATTTTCTTTGGAGGGTTGAGTCAACTACTAAAACTGGACTCTTATTAACTCAAATTTTCGATTACTCGTACGACCCTAAAAATAATATCATTGTTGAACACAAACATTTTTATGTATTTTCCAAGAATTTCTTACTTAATATTTAGTATAAAATGAAGCTTATTTTTTTTCCAGTCCAACCATAATAAAAACTATACCGACGAAGAAGAACACGACTATCGTATGAGAACTTTCTTCGAAAAATTGGACTACATCGAAGAACACAACGATCGCCACGCAAAGGGCCATGCTAACCACAAAGTGGAGATAAATAAATTTGCTGACCATGTGAGTTATGAAACTTTTTTTTAGTTTTTTTAACCTACATTTTAAAATAAAGCATTAATATTACGATTACTTATTACTCATAGCATTTCAAATAATCGTTGGATCTTAAGGATGCTGTCTACCTGTGACGTACTAAAAACGGCAAGTCAAGATATAATATCCCATGTCAATGTATTTACGTTTTATTCGGCGAGTTTTAAAGATATAAAATTGAAACAAAAACATACACTCTAAACTAATTATAAAAATAGTCTTAAATTGGTCACATAATTTTTTTTTAAATCTTCAAGTAGTTTTTTTGTTTTTGGTTTTTAAAGGCATTTAAAAAAATCATCTACAACTTTGGTTATCTGTTTTATTCTTGGAAATGACATGTAGGAATATTTCTGGCAGGACGTAGATTAAAAACGTCCATGAACGCAAATGTCTAACCAGAAAAGGAAACAAAGCCAATTTGAAATGCAAGTTGACGATGTCCAGACGCAAATAGTGACTAAGTGAGTGTTTATACTCGTCATTGGAAGAGGGGAAGTGTAATCCGCAGGTAAACTAAAGGCCTCACAGGGTGAAGCTCTCGTTTTATTCTCTTTATTTATATTTCGTACATTTGGTGTGTAAGTGTGATAGTGCTTAACGTGCTTGCTAAGTGTGTCAAGTTAAGATTCATCTTACATAGTAAAATAGCTTGGAATTTACCAAGTAGGCACCGTCGTTAAGAACGATATAAAGTATATGTGAGTTAAGGCCTGTGTTTTTACAATTTTTTATAACCAGAATACTTTTTTAAGGCCAAAATAAATCAAATATTGTTTCAGTGTATACGTTTGAAACTAAATTAATTTTATACATGTGATAGTTTCAAAAAGTACTTGCGTATTAGTCACGGGAATATTAATGGCGTTTGAACAGAAACTTTTCAAATGAAGAGAATACATCTTGTTCAAATTCCTCGAGGCTCATGACCAATATTAATATTATTATTATTAGCACCGCGTCTTACTACCCGTTCTGTTTATACGCACTTACGATAATGTGTATTGGTAGGGTGATTGTGAGATGAAATGGAGGATCTACAGTTTAACGTGGAATCCGAACCACGGTGGAGGCCTGAGCATTCCTCACATTCACAGGTTGTGATTAATACACGTCCTGTCAGAGGTGAAGGAAGGGCAAGTGACCAATATTATATAAAAAAAACTGTTGTGATTATCATAGTTTTTGCTAAGCACTGCGTCTTACTACCCGTTCAGGCTGTACGCTTATGTAATAATTATACTAATGGATTTAGGAATTAATAAGGTTATATTTAGAGGAAATGTACCCGCATTATCGTGGAGGGAGAGTGTAAAACAATTTTTTGAAAAACTATCCTCATTTCACCCGACCAAGATTCGAACCTCTATCTCTATGTCATCGATGGTCCAGTCCACTGCGAGAGTTGCGCGCTAGACCACGTGGCCACCGAAGCGGCTGTTTCCATAGCTCATAAATTAAACTACTGGGGCGATATTTAATCTAATGTGGTCAAATACATTTTTACTCTCTTATATCAAGAGAAAATATTGTAATAGTGAAAATTTTCAATCTCAAGGTTATGATGAACCCCCAAAAAGTGGATTTTACAATTTTGACTCTCTGTCCTTGGGCACAGATCCAAAACAGTTTGATGGATTAAATTAAAACATGATATTCAGATGTTAAAGGACAATACTTCAGGAAATATTTTTTTAAATTTTGACTTTATCAGTTAAATTAAGGGTAGTTTACTTATGAGTGATTTTTTTTGAATTACAAATATTTTGAAACCAGTTTTAGAGATATTGTTTATTATGAATAAGGAGTGTGTTACCTGGAAAATAGCATTTCATACTTGGTTTTCGGGTAAAAATTTGTTAAAAGGGCAGTTTATTTATCAACAATTTTCAAAAATTAGAAAAATCTCAAAAGCCTTTTAACGATTTTGTTTAAAATGTATATTTTGGGAGTGTTTGACAAAATCAATAAAGATATATTATTTAATTTAGGGGGAAAATTCAATCAAGGGTGGTTTACTGATGACTGATTTAAAAATATTTTTTTATATATATCAAAAGTGGCTCTAGCTACTTAGCTCAAAACGAGTATCTATTAAGTTTGTTAAATTATAAATAGTAATATATATTTTTCTTTTTCTTAAGAAAATGCATTTAATAGTAGCTTACTGATGACTAATTTTCGAAAAAAAAAAAAGATTTTTTTTTTAAAATAGCTCAAACGATTTTGTCCAAAATTGATATTTGTAGACTATTCTACATGATTATTAATAAGGTTTCTTTTCCAAAAATAATTAAATTTAAGTGTACTTTAACTTACAATTTTTTTTATAAAATATGGAATATTTCAAAAATTGACTTTAATATTGAGTTCAAAATAGGTATTTGGTAAAAGTTTTAGTGATTAATAAGAATGTGTTTTCATTTTTAAAAATTAAAAATAGTTTTGGGGTGTTTTACAAATATATTTGGGAATTTTTTTAATTTGTCAAACATATTTAAATAATTTAGTTTAAAATATAGGCCAATGTATTAAGAGTGTTTATTTTATGATTAACAAGAAAACGTGTTTGTTTTTATGAGGAAGACTTACTAAATTGTAGTTTACTCCAAACTCCTTTTTGAAAATTTTCTTCCAAGCTACAATACACAACAGGATAAAGTCTGCGAGATGCGATTGTGTCGTACTATTATTTTTGTTATAAAATCTACAAAAGCACTAACCTAGTTTCGCGTTCCCTTCTCAACTAAATTCAGAGCACACTTTTTAATCTGCCAGCAGCAACTCTAGTTTAAATTTTGATCACCCTTTGACTCATCCTTTTTCAGGGTTAGAGGGTCAACTGTTTGAAAATAAACATTTTCCGCCATTTTTGGTGGTAAACAAAGAAATAACATTATATATTTCGTAACAATAATAAATGGGTAATCCATGATTCTAACCACGAGAGGCTGAAATCTCACTATTATACATGCAAAGATACTAGATGTTCCTGTCTTTTGTTAGGTTAGTTTGTAATTCGTGTAGTGCTTATAATCTGTGACAGTGAAAAGTGAAACGCAACCAACATTCTAGCAGGCTTGCATCCAATTCACGCAGTACATTTGCCAACATTCTAGCAGGATTGTATCCAATTCACACAGTACATTGGCCAACATTCTAGAAGGCTTGTATCCAATTCACGTTTTACATTGGGTAACATTCAAGAAGGATTGTATCCAATTCACACAGTACATTGGCCAACATTCTAGCAGGCTTATATCCAATTCATGCATTACATTGGCTAACCAACATTCTAGAAGTATTGTATCCAATTCACTCAGCACATTGGCCAACATTCTAGAAGGAAGCAGCAGGATCATATCCAATTTATGCAGTGCATTAGCCAACATTCAAGCAGGATCGTATCCAATTCGCGCAGTACATTGGCCAACATTCTAGAAGGCTTGTATCCAA
This sequence comes from Timema podura, assembly GCA_033556935.1. Taxonomy (NCBI): domain Eukaryota; kingdom Metazoa; phylum Arthropoda; class Insecta; order Phasmatodea; family Timematidae; genus Timema; species Timema podura. The sequence goes on along the minus strand of JAVRXN010000004.1, from coordinate 16,746,376 downwards.
TTCACGTTTTACATTGGGTAACATTCAAGAAGGATTGTATCCAATTCACACAGTACATTGGCCAACATTCTAGCAGGCTTGTATCCAATTCGTGCAGTGCATTGGCCAACATTCTATCTGGCTTGTATCCAATTCACGTTTTACATTGGCCAACATTCTAGAAGGAAGCAGCAGGATCATATCCAATTTATGCAGTGCATTGGCCAACATTCAAGCAGGATCGTATCCAATTCGCGCAGTACATTGGCCAATATTTGAGCAGGCTTATGTCCAATTCACTCAGTTAATTAGTCAACATTCAAGGCCTTAGACGCATCACCCTTTGGAACAACGACGTACTTATGATTAAAGGGCGGGAGATTTTTTTGAGGTTCAATATCTTACTTTTCTTCAAAACTAAGTTTTTTTTAGATTAAATACTATAAAAACACCATTGGCATTTTATTTTTGCTAGGCAGGGGGGAGGGAGGCTATGAATATGATAAAATTATCACGAGGCACTCGAGGTGGAACTCCACGTACTAAAACGATACATTTAAGGCTGGTTCACACAGA
>JAVRXN010000004.1:16643321-16743321 GCA_033556935.1 Timema podura | reverse complement strand
TCCCTTCACTTCAACAACATCCATACACCGAGTCGTGTATGCTCTTTTATTCTTAAAACCATTTTTGTTTGTCTTTTTCACACATTCGTCTACTACATTTAGACAAGTCTTACATGGCTTACCCATTCCTTTTGTTCCACACACTCTACCTTCATGTATTTGCTTCGTCACTCAATCCACACTCATCTTCTCAACATGCCAAAACCAAAGTAAGACGCGTCTTTCACATTGTCCTTTTGGATTCCCTTGCAAACCACGCTCCTTCATTACTGACTCTGTCCATACGAGTTTTTCCACATACATTTCTTAGATATCTCGTTCCAACCGCATTCACCTTGCTCTTGTGTTTCTCCTGACAAACCCACGCTTCACATCAATAACCTATTAAACTACAGTAAAGCCTCGCTAATCTCGTTACATCCAATCAGGATCGAAATACATGTATATTATAGTGTGGTATATTAAGTACAACTTCAATTCGATAGATGAATAATTGCATTGTCTTTTTAAAGTATTTAAATAGATTCTTTATAATTATTTAAAATAAAATTGATTTGATCAGTTTTAATTGTGTTCTAATTTTAAAAAGATAACATTTTTTAAGTTTATCTTTTGCTTCACTAATCCGTATTTTCCTTTAGTAAGGATGGCGGCCTCCACTTCAAATAGCAATTAGCGAGAGTTTACTTTGTTTACCAATAATATTTCTTCCACTAGATGTCAGCACTGGAATGCCTCCTTATGAAAGAAAGGGGATCGGTGAACCATCTGAGCGAACAATGGTTGATTGATTGCTCCGATATGAACTGCAACGGGGGTTGGATGGCGTCGGCCTATGACTTCATGATGTCGAAAGAGGCAGTCGTAGAAGATAAAAGCTATCCTTACACAGCCGCGGTAAGTGCACCTAAACCATCAGACAAAATGGAGAAACCTTCCTTTTTGAAAAGTGTTGTCGTAAGATTTCTCCTTAATTTATTTCGAAACAAAACACAGCCTAGAATTTTCGAGACTCGAACTTATGAGACTAAAATGATCAAAACTTGAACTATCTAGATTCAAACTATTGAGTCTAGAACTATAGAGAATCAAACTATTAAAACTCAAATAATCAAGACTTGATCTATCAAAACTCGAACTATTGAAACTCACATTATAAAAATTAGAACTAACATGGGTAGAATTAATGAAACTTGAACTGTGAAGACTAGAAATATTGTAATCGAACTATTAAGACTAAAACTATCAAAACTTAAACCATCGAAAATTGAATTATTGAGATTAAAACGATCAAATCTTGAACTATCATATTTGAATCGAGCTGTCAAAACTCAAACTATCGAGACTCGAACTAAAAAAACTCTTGAGACTAGAAAGATTGTAGCTTGAACTATCAAAACTCAAACTATTGAGATTCGAACTGACAAAACTCTCGAGACTAGAACAATTGTAACTCGAACCATCAAACCTCAAACTATCGAGATCCGAACTACCAACATTCTCGAGGGTTGAACTAATGTAAATCGAACTATTAAAACTCAACACTGTTGAAATTCGAAATATCGAAACTCTCTCGAGAATATAACTATTGGAACTAGAATCTAGGGGTGTGCGAAGCTTCGAAAAATTCAACTTGGCATCAAAACAAACATCAGCTTCGACTTTGCCTCGAAACAAATCACGGCTTCGAAACATTGCCGACAAAAATATTGCCAACTAAAATACTCAATTTATGGTTAATTACTGACATTCTGAAGTGTTGTGTACATCACAAATTAATAGTCACAGGGAAAACATCTGAATAAATAAATTGCATGCTGTGATAATAACTTGTTCTATCAGATTGAAACAAAATATTACAAACAACTGTGCAATATAATATTTTTTTTTCAAAAAAATAAAAAAATATTCATACTTCAAATCGGCTTCGAGAATGTTTCATATATTCGACTCGAACGAGCTTCAAATTGAAAAAGTGGACTTCGCACACCCCCATTAGAATCTATCGATACTCCCGTATTTCCAGGAAGCTGAATCATGCCGCAATTTCTCGAACAACGTGAACACGTCTGTTACGGGAGTCTGCATGATTGAACCTTACAACGAGGAGATGTTGATGCACGCCGTGTATACCAAAGGCTGCATCTGCGTCGCACTCAACGGAAGCCCAGACGACTTTCATCATTACAAAACAGGTACAGTACCGTAGGTAAACCTCTCTACACCTACAAGCTCCTCCATGATTTCATACCGGCTGGGTGGTACGACGGCTTGGCTCGTTCGGTAGCGTGTCTGTCCACTGAGCTTAAAGGTCCTGGTACTGAGTCCTTGCATGGCTGAAAAAAATTATCATTAGTGACATTGGGGTTTCACAGTGATGAATTAACGACTGGAGGGCTGGGTGTTGTGTCTCTTATTGATTTAAGTTAGTTTATAAGCCGTGTGCTGATATACTAGATTAGCTCAAAAAGTGCACTTTAAATAACTTAAATAATAATAATAATAATTATTATTTTTAAAAGGAAACTATGCTTGAAGGAATATTTCTCAGAAAAAACAGTGTACAATGGTATTTATAGTTTAAAAAATGGTACGGCACACCGCACAGACTTTCTCTCTCTTTCTATAAACTCGTAAGATTTCTGAACGGAATAATGTGCATTGTATCATCACCACTCCACATAAGAACACGCATAAAATAATATACAATGATATAGAATCAATGAGAAAAGAGGTGCATCTTTGTCCACCTAAGAGCATTTCAAACAGTTTAATGTTTTAAAGATCTTAATAAAATGGTATTTGAACCATTTGCTGACTATTCGTTTATAACTAATAAGGTCTATTGGGATTAATAAAATGTATTTTCTGATTAATGTTTTTTTTTATCTTTAATGTCATACATCTTTTTCATTTTCAAGTAATATGAGCTCCACCACTTTGTTTGTAATGTTAAATAGGGCTTAAATACGAGATTTAATCAAACCCGTTAAAGCGTATTTCGAGAAATTGTATATTATATATAATTATTTTTATATATATATATATATATATATATTTGACCCCGAAGTGAATCTTTAACCAAATAGATATTTACTAAAATTTTGTAAGATTTTTGAACATCTCCATCAAAGACCAAAGACATTTTTTTATTTATCACCGCGTCATACTATCCGTTCGGTATTTATGCTTAAGTACTAATTATGCTAATATATTAGAAATTGGGAATGTTGAATTTTCACGGGAAAATGAAACTAGCCAGTCTATTTATAATCTTAATCAACGCCTATATACGAATTTTAATCAAAATCGTTTGAGGAGATTTTGAGAAAACCTATTTTTTTCTCTTTTCGACCTTTAAAAAACTACTCTTAATTTTAAGTTTTAATAGACACACAGACAGACGGCATTGCAAAGACTATTTTTTAGGGTTCGGGGGGTCATGAGACGTCGACATCCATCAACAACTCAAGTTAGTTTTTTTTTACAGTCGTAATACTTAAACTTTAATGTGCAAAAAGTTAAAAAAAATATATATAATTGCGTATAGATTGAAAATTATTGATTTTATAAAAATATGTTTCAAATAAAATATTTGTATTATATATATATACATATTTGTAATACTAAGTAATTTCATATCTCAAATAGTTTCGGAGCTATTATACAAAATGTTAATTTACGCATCAGGTCGGAGCCCTTAAAGCCATTTTGCCGAAATATTGAGAGTAGCCATTTTGTTTGGAATATTTATTAATGTTCATAAATGAAATTTAATCAAAATCGTTAGAGCCGATTTTGAGAAAATCGACTTTTTCTCTTTTTTCCTTCAGTAAACTACCCTTAATTTTAGGGGTAGATATCCAATTCCAAAAATCCCTTGGGGCAACCCTATGAAAACCCTAGATATCAAGTTTTAGCTCAATCGGTAAAACAGTTTAGGCTCTAGTTGGAGGTACATACATACATACAGACAGACGGAAATTCAAAAACAACTTTTTCGGATTCAGGAAGTCATGAAACGTCAAGATTCATCAAAATCTCGAGTTCGAATTTTTTGACGATCACCATACTTTCTCTACCTGTAAGATAGAGAGAAAGTAAAAACACTACCTAAATAGAAATTTTAAACAATAATTATTGTTAAAAGCAATTTTCGAAAATTTCTGATTAAAAAAAATCATACATTATTATAAACTGCCCTTAATTTCAGAGCTAAGATCAAAATCACAATTCCACCTCTAGCTATGACCATTTAACATTAAAAATATCAAGTGATAGACAAACAGACAGAAATACATGGAAACAGAATAACTAAGAATAATGTAAGACACACTTTTTACTTTCTCTCTATCTTACAGGTAGAGAAAGTATGGTGATCGTCAAAAAATTCGAACTCGAGATTTTGATGAATCTTGACGTTTCATGACCCTCTGAATCCGAAAAAGTGTTTTTTGAATTTCCTTCTGTCTGTCTGTCTGTCTGTCTGCTGTACCTCCAACTAGAGCCTAAATTATTTTACCGATTGAGCTGAAACTTGATATCTAGGGTTTTCATAGGGTTGCCCCGAGGAATTTTTGGAATTGGATATCTACCCCTAAAATTAAGGGTAGTTTACTGAAGGGAAAAAAGAGAAAAAGTTTATTTTCTCAAAATCGGCTCTAACGATTTTGATTAAATTTCATTTATGAACATTAATAAATATTCCAAACAAAATGGCTACTCTCAATATTTCGGCAAAATAGCTTTAAGGGCTCCGACCTGATGCGTAAATTAACATTTTGTATAATAGCTCCGAAACTATTTGAGATATGAAATTACTTAGCATTACAAATATGTATATATATGTATAATACAAATATTTTATTCGAAACATATTTTTATAAAATCAATAACTTTCAATCTATACGCAATTATAGGATTTTTTTTTAACTTTTTGGACATTAAAGCTTAAGTATTGCGACCGTAAAAAAAACTAACCTGAAATGTTGATGGATGTCGACGTATCATGACCCCCCGAACCCTAAAAAATAGTCTTTGCAATGCCGTCTGTCTGTGTGTATATTAAAACTTAAAATTAAGGGTAGTTTACTGAAGGGCAAAAAGAGAAAAAGTCGATTTTCTCAAAATCGGCTCTAACGATTTTGATTAAATTTCATTTATAAACATTAATAAATATTACAAATAAAATGGCTACCCTCAATATTTCGGCAAAATGGATTTAAGGGCTCCGGTCTGATGCGTAAATTAACATTTTTTATAATAGCTCCGAAACTATTTGAGATATGAAATTACTTAGCATTACAAATATGTGTATATATTTATAATACAAATATTTTACCCGAAACATATTTTTATAAAATCAATAACTTTCAATCTATACGCAATTATAGGATTTTTTTTAACTTTTTGGACATTAAAGTTTAAGTATTAAGACCGTAAAAAAAAACTAACCTGAAATGTTGATGGATGTTGACGTCTCATGACCCCCCGAACCCTAAAAAATAGTCTTTGCAATGCCGTCTGGCGGTGTGTCTATAAAAACTTAAAATTAAGGGTAGTTTACTGAAGGGCGAAAAGAGAAAAAGTCGATTTTCTCAAAATCTGCTCAAACGATTTTGATTAAAATTCGTATCTGGACGTTGATAAAGATTATAAATAAACTGGCTATTTTCATTTTCCTATGAAAATGATTTTTAGGGTACTTTACAGAAGCGTTAATTTCCGTATCTCCACAACTATTTGAGAAACTAAACAACTTATCATTGCAAAATTGTAGTACTATTAGAAATAAAAAACTTTTATTTGACATATATTTTTATAAAAGCAACAGTTTCTGAGATATTTGCAAATATATTAATACAATTTTGTGAGCTTTAGTTGTAAACATATACTACTTAAGTCTTAACGCAATAATACTCCAATGCCATAGAGTAATTAAAAATAAGTAAGTATCTAAAAAAAGTATGTTATTTTTCCTTAAAGCTCTTAGGAGAAATGTTTCTACTGCAATGATCTATCTCCATTTTAGAATCAATAGTCAATATTTACATTTTTTATTGGTCAAAATGTTTAAATGAATAATTAAATATCAATGAGATGACTTGAAGATCTGCAACACCGTATAAAATGTTAAAATTTTAACCAGAAATCGAAATTTTAATACGAAGTGTTGACCCTTGTGGAAGAAATTAAACTGTTTGAAATGCTCTTATGTGGACAAAGATGCGCCTCTTTTCTCATTGATTCTATATCATTGTATATTATTTTATGCGTGTTCTTATGTGGAGTGGTGATGATACAATGTACATTATTCCGTTCAGAAATCTTACGAGTTTATAGAAAGAGAGAGAAAGTCTGTGCGGTGCGCCGTACCATTTATTTTTTAATTCGGGAACACATAAAATGTCAGTATACATAATAATCTCGAGTTCATATGAGAAAATAAATATATATAAACAGAAATAATTTCCACCTAATAGTAATTAGTTTAAAGTGTAAATATTCAGCCCTGACATTAAAACAAGGAGACAATTTTGTTGTTGTTGAAAAAGTTGAGGTTAATGCCGGGATCACGATCAACTTAACGTTAACTTAAAGTTAACTTAACGTAACTTAACGTAAAGGACATCCTCGTGTGTTTAAATGGAGGCGATCACGATGCAGTTAACTTAACGTTGACTTGCAGTTAACTTAACGTAAGAGATGTCCTGGGAGGTCTTTTACTTTAAGTGAACGTTACTTGAAGGGTATCACGTGATCTAGCCAGCCAATCATTATGCGAGTGACGTCAACAGGGCTATTTAGTAACTCATTTGTTGGTATTATGACCAATGTTTACTTTTTAGCGTAAGTTCTAGTGATCAGACATTGAAACAAAATAATTAAACTAAAATAGGAAAGCTAAATTTATCAAAAAAGTTTTGTAATATATATATTTATTATATCGATTGAAAACTGTAAACATTCACTGTAAAAGTAGTACAAATCACAGATCATATTCGAGAATGAAGATGTTTGGCTCGAGTTGTTACGTTAAGTTACGTGAATCGTGATCACACATACATTAAGTTAACTTTAAGCTAACTTTAAGTGAACATTACGTTAAGTTAACGTTAAGTTGATCTTGATCCCGGCATTAAAGTAAAAGACCTCCAAGGACATCTCTTACGTTAAGTAATCACAACTTGTAAATGTGAGGAATGCCAGGCCTCCACCGTGGTTCGGATTCCACGTTAAACTGTAGGTCCTCCATTTCATCTCACAATCACCCTACCATTACACATTAGCGTAAGTGCGTATAACCCGAACGGGTAGTAAGACGCGGTGCTAATAATAATAATAATAATAATAATAATCTTACGTTAAGTTAACTGCAAGTCAACGTTAAGTGATTACCCCCATTTAAACACACGAAGAGGTCCTTTACGTTAAGTTCCGTTAAGTTAATTTTAAGTTAACGTTAAGTTGATCGTGATCCCAGCATCACTCCTTTTGCCCTAAGAGGTAGCAACCAGTCTTACCTCGACTGGTTACACTATGGTGGCCTTTCTTGCAAGATACACCATAGTGTAACTAAGCAAGGTAAAGCCAGGATAAACGTATGTAACGTCATAATCTCACCAATGAATTGCTATGACCCCTCAGGGGTGTACACCAACTACAAGGATTGCGACCCCAATACCTTGACGCACGCCGCCACGCTGTGCGGGTTCGGGACGACGGAGGACGGCGTCAAATATTGGCTGCTGAAGAACTCCTGGGGCACTGACTGGGGGGAGGAGGGGTACGTCAGAGTGGGCAGGCAAAATAACACCTGCGGCATCACCACCGCCCCTTCCTGCCCCTTGATTAGCTGAAAAAGGATCACCCGCAACCGACGAGGTGAAGCTCAACTTAAAAAAACAGAAACCTCACAGCACTGTTTCTTCCGCTACAATCCAATTTTCATAGGAAAGATCTTTTTTAATTTACAAATTACAAACGGTTTTCCTTGTGGTCAACATTTATAAACATGTTCCTATTTTATTAGTGTTTTTTTAAAACTTATTTTAGCACGCACTTATCACTTCATGTTTCACATGTGTGCTAATCACGCTGATGTGTTAGGGATAAAGAATGTTACATTTAGAGGAAGTGTACCCGCATTTATGTGGAAGGAGAGTGGGAATTAATTTAGGATAGCAAAAAACCTTTGTGCATCCAGCCGAGATTCGAACCCCAATCTCTCCGTCATCAGCAGTCCAGAATATCGTGAGAACGACGCCTTAGACTATTCGACCACAGATTACGGTCGAGTTTGATAGTGAATGGAGGTTAAAATCTACTAGTACAGTCTAGCTAGACAAACTTTGTTCCCCTGGCAGTGTTCCACGAGACGCCACTGTAATCTATGTTGGGCCATACAAATTATAAGGTCGTACGATAATGATGGACCCCCCAAATGTACTAGTTTAAAAAAAATCGACCTAGCTTGCATATATAATATTAATCAACCTCATTGGCTCTCTCCAGTAGTCACGTGGTCTAACTATACGTCAATATAACAATATAATTGATTGTTAGTGGTATGAATGTCGAGGATTGAATCTCAGCTGTGTGCCCCTTCCCCCTCTTTTACCCTCCAAAGCTAGTGCGGAAGCACTTCCTCTTAGTAACCTTACTCATCCTTAATCTTTATATTAGGTCGTTAATAGATCTTGTTTTAATTAAGTGTGTATTAAAAACAAATTAAATCACATTTCAATGTCGGCTTTGATTTTTTTTCTCTCTCTACACCCCTGTACTCCTTCCCTTATCTGTACGCTGGTAGCTTTAGGGTCAGGGGAGGAAGGGGATGATTTTGATCGACACAATGTTCGATATATTTGGTACCCGCACCAGTGGTCAGAATGCATGCTACCCTATGGAATAAGTCGCTAAATAATCCTTTTGCTTACACATTTTTTACACTGGTTAGCACGTGGACCAGATGTCAAGCCGTTTCGCCGGTGATGGGAGGTTAAGGTTTGAATCTCAGCCAGGTATAATGAGGGTATTTATTTCCTGAATTACTTTCCAACCAAAGAGGATACATTTGATCTAGATTCTACCTTCCTCAGCCATAAGTGTAAAAAAAAGGTGCTGGCTTTAACTACGCCCAAATAAAGACGATATTATAACTATCATTATAGTAATCAACCAGTGTGATTAAATGCGTGTAACCCGTATGGGCAGTAAGAACTGGATTATAAAAAAAACCCTCTCTAAAAACCAGTTCCGTGTCGTGGAATGTTTCCAAGGTAAGAAGAGTGTGTTAAAAAAAAACCTTGTTCTTATGAAAATATTCTTTTCCACTACTTCCCCCATTTGACCAATCACACGTGGACACTACCCAAGACACCTCACATGGGAATGAAGGCCCTTTTAATACATGCGTTTCTCGACGCGCAACATGCGTGTTTGCTTTTATACACGCAACATATTTTTCGCGCGTCAAGAAAAGAGTGGAAGGAAATGAAAAACAGAAGCCAGGGTTGCCAGTCTCTTCTTTTGTACCACTCGGATGGAGTAGTGCGCTATCTTCCTCATATTGTTGCCATTTCAGGATCATATAAAGCGGCAGACAATAAATACTTACCACAAACAAGAAACACACTACCTGCTACAGAATCCACTGATGCTGATACACAAAGAGGTTCCAACACAAATGGTGTAGAGGTTGGTTGCCCTGCAGTATCGCCAACACGGCGACACAAAAGCTGACACCTGTATGAAATTCCCCAATAAATACAGGGGTGCACCCACGGGGGGTAGGGGGTGGGGGAGATAAACCTGGCCCTCCCCCCCCGAGCTGAAGGGCCTTCTTCAGAAAATTAAGAATATTAGAAAAATATGATTATAATTATTTTCACGTAAAATCGTGAAATTCAGAGATTATTTCAGTGTTGAAGGAAATATCAAGAAGATTAGACTTTGTGCTGTAAATTGTAAATATTTGAAAAATGTGAAACCAAACGTCGTAGATGGCCAGTCCTTGTTAGCACTATGTACTATCAACCAATCAATTGTATTTTGTTTAATTATATTTAATATAAAGCAAACGATTTTATGCAGTAATTAGGGCTTTTCATAGGAGTAATTTTTTATGTTGATTTTTAATTTTACTTTACATTTGCACTTATATGAGAACTGGACCCGGATACCGTAATATTTTCTATAAATGGTTTAAGTCTTTACTCTTTGTACATAAAGTTTTGAAATGGCTACAGCAATTGAAATTATTATTTCAGAGCAATTATGTAAACACTATTTTATCAGGAAGAGGGGAAGGGGCAGTTGATATTATCATATGCCGCCACCCTGGGTGGGAAAAAGAATGTATAGACACATACCTGTTAACCAGTGGCGTACACAGTTACAGAGGGTAGGCCGAGGATACGATTCTGGTACAAATTAGCTTAAATATTACCATTTGAATCTTTTCAAATAAAAATTTTTCCCGGGCCCCCACTTTTTAAGGGTCATATCACTGATTCTATATCTTTCTTATCCCCCTAATTCGAATCAAAACTCCAAATATTACAGTAATTGGAATATATAATAGTGCAATGATGAAAACTATTATGTAAAAAGCCCCCCCAACCCCCCAGCTCAAAATCTTGGGTGCGGCCCTGATTGAATGTAATGTATCTTGGATCGTAGTGCGTCATTTCTAAACACTTTTCAGATCCAGACGACATAAATGACGCGCGACAGAGTATGAAAGCACTCATTGTCTCCTGAGTATTCAGAGAACGCGCGTCACCTTGTCGCGCGTCACGTTGTCGCGCGTCACGTTGTCGCGCGTCACGTTGTCGCGCGTCACGAAACGCCTGTATTAAGGTGATTCGGACAGCAAGCTTCTCCTAGAATGAATAGGCTATATAACATTTTGACAGGGAATTTTTAACATGGGTAGAGGGGGGAGGGGGTAGGTGGAGTGGGAAAGTAAGCTGGGATTGCCAGATCTTTGTTCCTAACAATATTGGCATAAGTACTATATCTTTTTTTTTTCCCGCTAAGGAACTTCACTGTTAGAAAATGAATTGTCACTGCATGGCTCATTCGGGAGTTGTGACTTGAGGTTGAATCCTGGCTACTAAGATTCATAGAATATTAATAATTTAAAATAATGAACTTACTTCACGTGTCGCAAAGTATTGATTGTACCGAATACTATTAGGCCCATATTTATAAAATGTTTTTTTAAAAGAAAAAAATCATGTACTGTTATTGCTAAGCAATTTAATGAAATAATTGGAGTGGTGAAAGTTTAAGGGCTCTTTTATTATTCTTTTAGCACCGAGTCTTACTATCAGTTCATTGTATACTTATATGTATTAAACGTGTTAGTTAGGGATTAGGAATGATGAATTTATAGGAAGTGCACTTGCATTTGCGTAGAGAGAGAGTGGTAAACAATTTATAATAAAACTACCCTTAGTACACCTGATAGTGATCGAACCCAGATCTCTCTGTCTTAACAATGGTCTAGTCTACGACGAGAACGACGCCTTTGTGACCATGTTAGTACCGGGACAGGGTTTAGAGTTATTTATTTACAGTAAAAAAAAGTATTAACTTTCGTTATAATTATAATAGTTAACGGAACTCATGAGTGAGAAAGTTAAAATTTAAGGAAATATGCACTCATTTGCGTGGAGGGATAATGAATAAGCTTTTAGCTGTACTTATGACCGGGATTCTAACCCCAATCTCCTCAACACCGGCAATACAGTATAATGGGATATTGACGCATTGGACCATGTGACCCTTTAATGTGTTTATTTATTAGAGTCATAAATTATATTAGAAAATAATATCTCATAGACTTTACTTGTTATTTTACGTTCACAATTTTGTTGTCGAACACGTTGTTTGCAGTGTATTAACTTGTCGGTCAATTGGTTCATTGAATCCATATCTACTTCTGTATACCAGTAGATCCTCTCTTGTCGAACAGTTGAATATCTTATCACATAGTCCTAAATGTGTCGATCAATTTACACACTCAAACTTTGAAATATTTTTATTCATTTGGGCAACCACTTGGCAACCGATCCCTTTGCTTTCTTATGCACGTGGCACTCCAACGTTTTTACAGCTTGTCGGCCAGTTTGTTAGTATATATTATTTCATTTCACATTATATTACGAGTTTTGAGTAAATATCTCAATTTAAACAATGGAGCAAGAAAGTTGTGCGGAGTTCCGTACGATTTATTTTATTTTTCAACTTAATTTCAACAAATATATTTTGTAGCTACTGACAATATTTTGGTAGCTTCTAATAAATGATCTAGTTTAATACGTTCAACGCTAGAAGCGCCACTAGTACTACAATGACTCGATGATTTCAACGTGGATGCTTGGACGAAGACAGCCATTTTAAATAAATAAGTGTGTTTTGAAAGAATACCGGTAAGATCAGCTTTTATAAATACAATATAGGAATTTATCCAAATCTTCACTTAGGGTAGTAAGAGGTGGTTTACTTATTACACATTTGAAAATATTTGAAATGTTTTGAAAATAGCCTTTTAGATTTAGTTCAAAATGGGTATCTGGGAATGGTTTTGTATGATGAATAATAATATATTTTTACATTATAAAATATAACTAACTTGACGTTTGTTCACAAATAAATAGTTTTTGAAAATTTGAGACTTTTTTAAAATGGTTTGGACAATTGTGTTTAAAATTTATATATGAAGCGAAAGATACGTGTTTATTGGGCTTAACAAGATAATGGATTTGTTTTCCTGAGGAAGATTTACTTACTGAAAACCTCTTTTTGAAAATTTTGTTTCAAGCTTTTAATACAATGTGTGAAAAAGTATTTTATAATTGTTTCATAACATTTATTTTTATATTATTTTGTTTGCCAAACCATTAACACATTTATCATGTTTTTGATTGAATACACCCTTATCCGTTTATTGATTTATATAGTCAAAAACGGTAGTTTTTGAGAATTTTAAAATTTATAGATATTTGGAAAAGGGTGAGTTTTAACCCCTCAGGTATCAGGAAACACTTTCCCAAAAAGGTGCACCTAGCAACTATTTTCACCAAAATCTCTGTAAAAAAGAGTTTCAGAGAAAATAAGCGACTAAGACGAGGGGAGGCGAGCAGGAGGGGATAGTTAACGAATACGACTGCACCGCACAAACCACCGGTTCATTTTGTCGGCGACAAGTTCCGGTTAGCGGTTGTCGGTAGGGAGCTTGCTACATAATGGACAACTCTTGTAGCTCGAGGGGTTGGGGGGTGGTGATAGGACAACTGTCTGGGGTCTGTGTTAGGGGAGGAGGGGGGTTCACCGCGAGAGCTGGTGGTTGGAAATGGAGGATGGTGAAGGGTGGGGCTTTCTCCATAGTGATTCACCGCTCATTGCAAGCGTCACAACAGTTCTTCTTACCCTGCTTTCAGAACTTTGAAAGACTTTGTAATTAGTGAACACAATCTCCCTATCACTCCTACTCCCCCCTCAGTCTGCCCATGAGTACAGAAATATCCTTTCAGATGTTAGGGCTTTCCACGGGACGAAAGGGAGTAAGATTTTATTTTACAATCAGTTTGTTTTTGATCCATTGGTGGGGGAGGAGCTAAGAGGGGGATGTATGCCGTATCCGAACCTTGAATATACTTAAAGGTGGGCGTGTAGGGGACACGAAATAAGGTAAGTGATTTTTCAGTTTTTATAACAATTTTTTTTTTGGCCAAAATAAATAAAATATCTCTCCAGTAGAAACATAAAGTTTAATTTTCTTCACATGGTGGTATGAACATCTGTTATGAGCATAGTGGGATTAGGTGAAATTTTTTTTTAAAAAGAAGATAAAAAGTTGTCATCAAATTCCAGGACACTCTTGATAGATATTTAACAACTGTTGTTACCACCATATGAAGAAAATTAAACTATAGTTTTCTACTCGAGAAATATTTGGTTTATATTGTCCAAAAAAAAAAGAGTTTGGATATACAAACTGAAAAAAACCGGCCCTTAACTCAGGTTACTTGCACTCTCACTTTAAATAGACCGTCTCGCCTCACGGATAACACCTAGCTTAGATATATAGATGGCACCAACTTCGGTGGCCACATGGTTGAAGGCATCAACCTCGCAGTAGACTAGACTGCCAATGATGGGGAAATCGGGGTTCGAATAAGTGTCAGGTTTACCAATGGTGGTTTTTTCTAAACGGTTTTCCTCTTTGTCCTACACGTAAATGCTGATACACTTCCTCTAAATTCAACCTGCTTCGTAACTATAGCATTAGCGTAATTAGTCCAAATGTGTGTATATAACCTGAACAGGCAGTAAGAGGCGGTAACAAAAGAATAATAATTCTAAGACAGACACACCACCCGGTCAATTCATTACTGTGAAAAGAGAAGCTCAAATTTTATCTACGACACATTCACTAAGCCATGTCGAGAATCGAACCCCGGGAGCCTTATCTCAATAGACAGACACGCTACCGAGCTAAGGTGCTGGACTCTAAAAACAGTCCTAAATAGTGCCAACCATTCTTAATATTAAAATAAAATATAAATGAGGGGGAGGCTTTACTTTTTTATATCACTGAATGTACATAACATGGGGGAACCGTTTTCAAAAACGGAAACGGAACAAATCGTCTGGACTTCCTCGATGGTGTGGTGGCAAGAAGGGAGTAAAGGGGGGGATCGTAGGACTACAAAATATAGTAGTAGCCAACGCATGGGATGTGAAAGGGTGAGGGGGGGGGGAAGGCTGATCTCTTGGGGAAGGGTGGGGGACGAAGAGAAGCACCCCTCAAACCAGAAGACGAATGAATCGTCGGGTCAAAAATATCCCCCTTTCAACCTTCCCCCTACCCCCAATTTTTCTCCGCCACTCCCATGAAAAAAACAACAAAAAACAGTCGCTCTTTTTTTTTTCCTCGCACTCTTTATTAAAACATTTCTTGGACAAGATAGGTTTTTTTTTTTTTTGAGACCGATTTAACTTTCCCCTTTTCGTGTTTACCCTGTTTTCTGAGTTATTTATGAATGGTCGCAAGATGCATGTGGGATGAATGTGAAGATGTTTTGTCCACCGAGTGGAGCGTGTAAGGCGTCCTGACGCTTATATACGATGCATGGACTAGAAGAACCCACATCAATATTGGTAGGTACGTCTTCCCTTTTCACGTCAATTTATGGTCCGAGAAGAAGTTCCCTACATTTTGAATAGGTCGTGCACATTTTCCTACCCTCTATTTTACTTATGCGTCTCACTTGAAAGTTTGTTTAGCGATACGTCTACTTTTATAGATAAACAAACTATGATAAATCAAAGAATTACAAAAAAAAAGGAAAGTATAATTTTTGCTTTTTCATTTAAAGAGAAAGTACTGTAATCGTGATCATTTTTGGCTTCGAGATTATGATGAATCTTTACGTTTTATGTGACTTGGAACAAAAAAAGATGTGGGATTACAATTCTGCCTGTCCCTGGGCCACAAACAAGAAAGAAACAGACTCTCAACCTTACGGTTTTTTTTTCTGCGCTTCTTTTGTCAGCTTGAGTCCTTCAACACTGGTCCTCGCTAGTGTCACTGCTGGGTGATGATAGGACTAACCGCAGCGATCCTAGTGTTGAAGGACTCAAGCTTCCAAAAGGAGCGTAGCCATTTTAACATAGAGGTTGAGTGTCTGGTATATTATTTGTCTGTGCCCTGGGCCTAGATGCGAGACAGCTTGATGGATTTTGTTCGAAATTGATATTTAGATGCTACATGGATGTACGCTACCTGGATAGCTCAACGGTTGCGTACAAAGTCAAAGGTCCTGGGTTCAATTACCGTGCTCATCTGTCATTTTTCAATTTAAATGTGGTTGGAACCGTGATAAACAACTATAATAGTAAAAAAAGAAATTGTCCACATCAGTGGTCACGTGGTCTAACACGCTACTCTCGCAGTATACTAGACTGACGATGATGGGGAGAACGAGGTTCAAATCTCGGTCAGGTGTACAGAGGTTTTTTCCTAAATGTTTTCCACTCACCCTCTACGAAAATGCGGGTACACTTCCTGTAAATATGACCTATCTAATCCCTAAAACTATTAGCGTAATTAGTACATAAGCGTATAACCCAAACGGGTAGTAAAACACGGTGCTAAAATAAAAATCATGTCAGTTAAAACGGAAACAAGAACATTTGCCATCGCTTAAACTACTTAAGTATAGACTAATTTAACATGTTTAGTTTGTCGCGACACTTCGTAGAGATACAGTATTGTGATTGTAAAAAAAAAGAAGAATTATAAGTTTTTCTGGTTATCAACGTAAACCCGGAAAAGTGGTTTCCAGAAAGACGTATATCTCTCCCTTGTATGTTACTTGATGAGCCGAAATCATTATACCAATTTTCCTGGAATTTAGTATTTAGGGTTGCTCAGAGGCTATTTTTGGAACTATTTATTTAGCCTTAAAATTAAATTTAGTTCACTTAAGGACGAAAAGAGATTTAGTCAAAACGGAGTCTAACGATTTTGATTAAAATCCGTATATAGGTATTGTTTATCATTGCACATAAAATTATGTCTCACATTTCCCCGTGGAAATGACTTTACATAAGCGAATATCTCTAATTTTGATCATATCTCTGCATTTCTTTGAGATAAGAAACAACTTATCGTTACAAAGTTGTAGTACTTTTAAAAATAAGCAACCTTTAGTTAAAATATATTTTTATAAAATCAATAGTCTCCGAGCTCTTAGCCAATTTATATTTTTTTAAGCTAAGGTCTGACGTTTTTGGTCGACTGTGATGTTCCTTTTTTTTCTCAATATGTTTATGTAACAGTGTTTATTATTTAATTTATAATATCTAGTGAAATGCTGTAATTTTTAAAATTATTTTTTTTGTAACAATGTATATTATTTCGTTTCACATTATATTCTGAGCAAAAATTAAATTGATATATTTTTAAGTAAAGTTTGTGTGGTGCACCAAACAATTTATTTTTTATGCAAGCACCCTTTAAAAATGTTAACTAAAAAGTATTAATTACATTGCACCATGGAGGCCACTCAGTTTGTAATCACACTAAAAAGATTAAAAAAAAAAATTTTTATCCCAAAGTATTCAAATTCCCCCTATTTTTATAAAATCCCTCCCTCCCACCGCCAGTTCCACTAGTCCCATTGTAGGGATTAATTTGCGATGCACTGTCACGCTACGTTATCAAGGGACGCCTCTGTATCAAACTCCGTCGCTAATGAAGGGATGATCCTACTTAACGAGGGGGAGGGGGCCGCTGAGCTTCCGATCCTACCCCCCTTCCTCCCATAGCCACTATGATATATCACTACAAAGCAGACCGAAGGTCATGGGACGAAAAAGTTAAAAAAAAAAGTTTTTTTCCCAAGCTTCGCAGAAGAGAGATTGCCCTAAAACTATTCACACCGACAAAGGCAGAAGTCGCTACTCGGGCTTCTTCTTCTTTCGCCTGGAAAAAGTTCGATCGGTAAAGAGGTGATGGAGTGGTGACGAGGAAGTTGTGAAGCCGTTATAATATAACCATGGCCCATGGTAAAGAGTGACTTATAAAATTACACTAAAAATAATATAAAAAAATTACGTAGAATTTACAAAAATAAAAATACGACTGAACATCAATACCATGCACTGGCACACTTCAGGTGCTGCTCAAACAAACATTCCTGGGAGCATAGTATTTTCTTGTTCTCGGTAATTGTTAGGGGATCTAGGTAATTTTTTGTTATCACTGATTGGTGACTTAGGTATTTCTTGTTCTCAGTGATTGGTGACCCAGGTATTTATCGTTCTCAGTGATTGGCTACCCAGATATTTCTCGTTCTCACTGATTGGTGACTTAGGTATTTCTTGTTCTCAGTGATTGGTGACCCAGGTATTTATCGTTCTCAGTGATTGGCTACCAGATATTTCTCGTTCTCACTGATTGGTGACTTAGGTATTTTTGTTCTCAGTGATTGGTGACCCAGGTATTTATCGTTCTCAGTGATTGGCGACCCAGGTATTTAACGTTCTCAGTGATTGGCTACCCAGATATTTCTCGTTCTCACTGATTGGTGACTTAGGTATTTCTTGTTCTCAGTGATTGGCGACCAGGTATTATCGTTCTCAGTGATTCGCGACCCAGGTATTTAACGTTCTCAGTGATTGGATACCCAGATATTTCTCGTTCTCACTGATTGGTGACTTAGGTATTTCTTGTTCTCAGTGATTGGCGACTCAGATATTTCTCGTTCTCAGTGATTCGCGACCCAGGTATTTAACGTTCTCAGTGATTGGCTACCCAGATATTTCTCGTTCTTACTGATTGGTGACTTAGGTATTTCTTGTTCTCAGTGATTGGCGACTCAGATATTTCTCGTTTCAGTGATTGGTGACCCAGGTATTTATCGTTCTCAGTGATTGGCTACCCAGATATTTCTCGTTCTTACTGATTGGTGACTTAGGTATTTCTTGTTCTCAGTGATTGGCGACTCAGATATTTCTCGTTCTCAGTGATTGGTGACCCAGGTATTTATCGTTCTCAGTGATTGGTGATCCAGGTATTTATCGTTCTCATTGATTGGCGACTCAGGTATGTCTCGTTCTCAGTGATTGTTAGTGTGGACACTAGGTGCTCTGGCTGATCTAGGGTTGAACTTCTTTATAATAAGCGTGTTGATTTTAGTCAAAGTAAACGTTAATTTTGCGCGATAAAATATATTTGTGTATTTATTTAATTATTTATATAGTAATATTCGAAAACCTTGGCTCACTCAAGTAACATATTTTCCTACTAAGCTAAGGTCCCTGTGTTCTAATTCACGTTATGATCGAAAAATTTATCATTGGTGAAATGTGGGTTTCCCCTTTCACAGTGGATGAATTACGGTTGGTGGGAGGGGGGTCTGGTGTTGTGTCTGTTATGGATTTAAGATGTATAAAATAGTACTTACAATGTCACGTTCTAGATTTATTTCCTATAGGAAGTGATCAGATTTCCCGTCTAATTGCTTCGATCATTGATGTCACGACTGACTGATGAAGGTTGAGTGTCACGGTTTTATTCTCCAAGCTCAACTTTACATCTATGGTTTTATTATTGATCAAAACATGTTAGGGCATCATCACCCATTGCACCCCCTAAACCCTTCTCATTCAAGTCTACATTGAAGGACAAACACAAGGTTTTACAAGGCGCTAGCCTGTATTCTGTACAGTCCTGTTGATGTTCTTTCTAGTACTGTATTTAATATTATATATGACTGAGTGAAGGCAAAGATCCTGCTTTAACTCGACAGTTTTGAATTTTGTTTGTTGTTAAACGATTGTTACCAAATACAGATACTAATTTTAATGAAATTTGACTGGGCTATTCTTTAAATCTAGGTCAAACGACGTATGTATATGTTTTGATCGCGAAACTGACGTCTAAGGTGAGAGTTTAGGGAACGCGCTTTAAAGGGTTTAGTGTTTTGCTGTTTTTATAGCAACTTTTTTTTACCAAAATAAGTAAAATATTGCTCCAGTAAAACATAAGTTCAATTTTCTTCACTGGTGATATCAAACAGTCGTTGAATATCTCTCATGAACATAGCGGCATTAGATGAGAAACTTTTTAAATGAAGAGAAAAAGTTGTCATTACATTCCAGAACACCCCTGATAGATATTGAACAACAATTATTCAAAAAACAATCCACAGCTACTGTACACCGTTCACACACATTATTCTATGATTATGTTCTATTAATGATAGTTAATAAAAACAGCATTAATAGAAACTAAATACTAGAAAAAATCACAACAATTTTTAATACTAAAAAATAAATATATCAGCTTTCAGTGGTTTCTGGATATCTTTAAGTTAACGATCTCATTAATATTTGGATTTGTTTTGGAAGGAGCAAGAATAATTAGGTTTTTTTAAGATGCTTATCAGTGAGAACAGAACGGCACTTATTTTCGACCAAGTTCATAAGTGAAAATATTTCTCACATATGTACGTAGAACCAAACATACAACAATATCTCAAGGTCAGGTGTCTTAATTATTATACTGGTACAGGGAAGGCATTTCCAGAAGAAGTAAAATTCTTGGCCGGATGGATTCCCAAGTACTTCCTTGTACTTGCTGTAAATTGCAGCGTTGTTCTGAATATCAAGATTATTTCAATTTGTACGTCAGAAGGGTAGATAACATTTCCTCTTTAGAATTTGAAAAACGGTTCGTGAAAAGTTGAACATTTTCCTTTTCATCCTAAAAGTCTGAAAAACCTAGTTTCAAAAAAGTTTTTCAAATCGAAAATAACACGTTTGTATTTATCAAAGCCTGGAAGCCCACTACATTCAATGTTGAAAGTATTTTCATTCGAGGAAAACGGGAGAGCTCATTCTGAGTAAGATTATGACTCAGCAGAGTGAGCTATGCTTTAAAAACCTCAATGGAGCTGAATAGGGTTGAGAAAATGTTATTTTTACCTTGCAAATGCTGATTCAAATTGTTAAAGTTAACTATAATGTCCGTTGGAAAAGCTAAATCCCATAGCCATCCTTCATTATTTAAAAGCACACATTCATCAGGTAGTTCCACATTTTCTTCCAAAAACTTCAGAATATTACTTTTAAATTCAAAAATCTCTTAAGTGCCTTTTCCTGCGACAGCAAACGGAGACTACAATGAAGCAGAAGCGCACCATGATGTTTGTATTCCGATTCTTTTCAAGGAGTTTACGGAATTCCCTTCTGTTAAGGGTCCTAGCTCAGATCTTGTTGATACATCACACCACCGGATCGAGCACAGAAGAGAATTTCATGTCTTTGGCACGAAGGGCTTGTTATGGATAATTGCAGTGGTATTTAAAAACTTTGTGCTTCAAATAACCTTCCAACAAAGTTAAAAAAACTTTTACTCTGCCAATCATTGCCGAGACTCCATTCGTACGGATACTGTCTAATTTATCTCAACTGGTTGTTTTCAATAACTAAATTTATTTTTTCAAAATATCTTCTCCTCTACATAAAACTAACTGACGCAAGTCTAGAAGCTCTTCAGTAACATCAAATTCTCATTTATACAACACAAATAAACACAAAGTCAAGCAGTGTCACTTATATCGCAGCTCTCGTCCAAGGCGATGGAAAAGTATTTAAAGTATTGATGCATAAACTACTTGTTTGCTAACGTACCAAACTCTTCATCGATCGCCGCATAGCTTATTTCTTGAAAGTGCAACGTCATCTACCATTTTAATGACATTATAATCTTCAGTGGCTTTTGCAAAGGCCATTAGACTTGGCTTTGTTATCTCTTCTCCTTCAGAGTATGGCTATTTTTTTCGAGCAATTATGAGGGAAATTTCACTATAAACTTTGACCACTGTCATCAGCTGATCACGTTTTGTTTTAAAAAGCATTTGCTTCCCAGTCAGTGAATGTTTATTTTTATTTACAAATTCTGTTCTTAATGCTGAGCCAATTATGTTAATATCTGGATGCGTCTGTTTGAAGTTCCGATTTAAATTAAACTTTTCATGAACTGCAACTCTAGCCCCACAAATAAGACACACAGGCTTAAAAGAGTTTCTCTTTGTAAGTAAAAAAACTGTTATTCTCATTCACTACTAAACCACCGTCGAACAATATCGTTTTCATACTTCCTTTTGGAAGTAGATGACTTACTTAAGGCCATTACAAAACGAAACTAACAGCAAGTGAATCACTATATAAACAATATAATAATAATATTAATAATAATAATAATAATAATAATAATAATAATAATAATAATAATAATAATAATAATAATAATATAATCATATTTAGCACCGCGTCTTACTACCCGTTCGGGTTATACGCTTAAGTACTAATTACACTAATGGAATAGGTATTGGGAGGGTTACGTTTAGAGGAAGTGAACCCGCATTTGCGTGGAGGGAGAGTGGAAAACCATTTAGGAAAAACCACCCCAGTTCACCCGACCAAGATTCGAACCTTGATCTCCCCGTCCTCTGTGGTCGAGCTCAACACGACTAGCGCGTTAGCCAACTACACCACCGAGGCGGGTACTATATAAACAGAAATATTTTACAGTGGAGAATAACACAGTACACACCAGACAGTTTGGCACCAAAAAAAAAACTGAGCAGAAAAATGTGTTTTGTGCAGACTGAGGAATGTGTCCTTGACTGCTGGGCAAATCAGGGTGGCACTTAAAAGGGATCGAAAGGGGTTGGGGTTGTAGTGGAAGGGGAAGAGAAAGTTAGCTTGAGTTGCGGGAAACAATACATCAAAGACCACCAACTTAGTAGAGCTAACATTTTCGAAATTTATTAACCTGGCCCAATCAACCATTTTGTTTATAATTTTAATAAACGCCTGAATATGAATTTTAATCAAAATCTTTAAAGCCGATTTGTCCAAAATCGTTAAAGCCGATTTGGACAAAATCGATTTTTTCTCTTTTCACCCTTCCAGTTTCGATTTTTTGACGATCACACTACTTTCTCTACTACCTGTAAGATAGAGAGAAAGTAACTATCATCTTGAAATCCAAAGAGAAATGTTAATACTGTAGTAACGATAATAAGATCATATAATTGGTATTTTTACTTTCTCTCGACACCTCAGATATAAAGTATTGTGATCGTCAAAAAAAAAATTGAACTAGAGATTTTGATAAATGTAGATGTTTCAGGACCTCCTGAAACAGAAAAAGCGGTTTCGCGATGTCATCTGTCCGTCTGTCTGTACCTCGGGCTAGAGCCGAAACAATTTTACCGATTGGGCTAAAACTTGGTATTTAGGGTTTTCATAAGATCCTCCTCTCCCCCAGGAGATTTTGGAATAAGATTTCTAACCCTACATTTAAAGGTTGAAGGGCAAAAAAGAAAAAAAGCAATTTTCTCAAAATTCGCTATAAATATTTCAATTAAATTTCATATAATGATACTGTTTATAATTACAAACAAGATGGAAACTAACTTTTTCTCATAAAATTGACTTTGAGGGTACTTTAATTAAGGGAAATTTTACAATTTCCATCATTTCTCCGCAACTATTTGAGATAAGAAATAACTTAATCGTGGTAAAGTTGTAGTATTATTAAAGATGAAGATCTTTTACATGAAATATATTTTTATAAAAGCAATAATTTCTGAGCTATAAACAAATATATATACTTTTCAATTAGGTCTTTGAAAATGAATTTGATTCTTATTCTCTGTAGTGGACACAAATATTTCTTTTTTCTCAATTTTTATTTATCAGTTTTCGTAGTTCCTAATAACATAGCTTAAGTAAGTAAGTAGCTGCGTATTTTATTTTATTTATGATTTTTGGTGTAGTGTTTCTACAACAATGTATATTATACCAAGTATTTCGTTTCACAAATATTATGAGTTTTAATAAAATTCTATTTTAAGATAAAAGTGAGAGAAAGTTTACGTGGGTGCACGGGACCATTTAATTGAATGGAGCGAGGTCTAACTTTCACAAAACTACTGGTTTACAACGTTAGATGAATGCGCATGAAAATCATAGCGCCTGTGAGCCGCAACCTGCGATACATCAATGATGAAACTATAGTATTTTTTACAGCTCACGGCGTTCGACGTTAATGTCGAAGACTAGCATGTAGAGAGAGGTGCAGTGTGGATGCACGAATAGCTGTCAGATTGCTAAACAGGATCATAATGCGTCACAATCTGGTCATGTTCGAAATATTTGGTGTCATTATGTATATACATAGTTATTTTAGACAAACAAGTACAGTACTAGCCCAGACCAATCTATAGTCAGATATAGTGTTTACAATGCATTAGATATCATGGTCTGGGCTAGAGCAAGTTGTTACTTTCATTGATCTGTCTCAGTCTGGTCAGATATAATATTCACAATGCTCTATATATATTATATTATGGGCTAGAGCAAGTTGTTACTTTCAGTGATCTGTCTCAGTCTGGTCAGATATAATATTCACAATGCTCTATATATTATATTATGGGCTAGAGCAAGTTGTTACTTTCATTGATCTGTCTCAGTCTGGTCAGATATAATATTCACAATGCTCTATATATTATATTATGGGCTAGAGCAAGTTGTTACTTTCAGTGATCTGTCTCAGTCTGGTCAGATATAATATTCACAATGCTCTATATATATTATATTGGCTAGCAGTTTACTTCAGTGATCTGCTCAGTGGTCAATATAAATATTACAATGCTCTATATATTATATTATGGCTAGAGCAAGTTTGTTACATTCATTGATCTGTTCGTCTGGTAGATATAATATTCACATGCTCTATAATTATATTAGGGCTAGAGCAAGTTGTTACTTTAGAGATCTGTCTCAGTTGGTCAGATATAATATTCACATGCTCAATATATTATATTATGGGCTAGAGCAAGTTGTTACTTTCAGTGATCTGTCTCAGTCGTGGTCAGATATAATATTCACAATGCTCTATATATATTATATTATGGGCTAGAGCAAGTTGTTACTTTCAGTGATCTGTCTCAGTCTGGTCAGATATAATATTCACAATGCTCTATATTTTATGTTGGGGGCTAGAGCAAGTTGTTACTTTCATTCATCTGTCGCAGTCTGGTCATATATAATGTTTACATTTCACTATATTTTCTGGTCCAGACTAGAGCAAGTTGTTACTTTCATTCATCTGTCGAGTCTGGTCATTATAATGTTACATTCACTATATTTTCTGGTCCAGACTAGACAAGTGTTACTTTAATTGATTTGTCTGAGTCTCACTTATGACTGGCAAATATGCAAGTGACAGAGGTATGATATATACTAGTAATAACATTCACTATACAGCCAGTCCTTGTGATGAATGAAGGGATGTTGTCGCTTGTAAGGTCAATTGGCGGCTTGACAGACGGGTGTGTGATAGTACATTCTGTCTCAGGAGGAAACTACTTTACTCCTCATTTCTCCTAGTACGCTCTTCAGCGCTGCCTAGGCTTTACAGCTGACGGTGTAACTGTTGAGGATCCAATCAACCTTCGGGTTGAATACTATACATACAGGTACAATATCTACACCTTAACTGTATGCTGTTTTTAGGAAGTTGTGTTGAAGACTACATAGCAGTGCACTTTACTTTTCTTCCTATGTAAATTGTATACGGCTTATGAAAATAATGAAACAATGTAAACTCACCTTCACTATACAAACTTTACTAGATTAAATTAATGTTAATCCTTATTTTAAAGTTACAAACTTTTACCCCCTTCCTATTTAATTTTCAAGAATGACAAAGGTAATAACGCAATAAAACATCTCCATATATCTTTGGCAAGGAATCGAGGAAATGACCAGTGAGATATACAATATTTAATGATACACTCAGAATTATGAAATAAATGTTTATACACAAGGTGTGCCATAAAATGTGGGACCCTTTTCACCGGTGGGCAGGAGACACAAAAACAATTAACAAAGTTAATATATATCAAGGGCCCCATTTGACCTTATTTCCAAGCTATGCCTACAGCCCAGTAAATTGGAGCTGTTTAACACTATAGGAAGTTCTCAAGATGGCAACTTTGGCCTGAGTGCAAGCATTGAACTAAGATGTATTTTTGAAAGAGTGTG
The DNA here is from genome assembly GCA_033556935.1 of Timema podura. Lineage (NCBI taxonomy): Eukaryota > Metazoa > Arthropoda > Insecta > Phasmatodea > Timematidae > Timema > Timema podura. Next base: position 16,717,677 of record JAVRXN010000004.1, on the reverse strand, counting down.
GCACTCTACGACACGTGTTTTTCTAAGCTTCCTACATGAAAATGGGGGTACACTTCCCCTGAAGTCAACCTTCCTCATCCCTAGCCTATCAGCGTAATTATTATATATGTGTATAGTCTATAAAGATAGTAAGACGCGATGCTAAATATCAAATATTTTTTTTATAAAACAAATAAATAAAATATAATGCCGATAGATGAGACAAGTGTCTCCAGTTTGGTTAGAATATAAAAAAATATATTTTTTCCCTCTCCACCAAATCTACAAATATTTTGATAAATTAAAAAACATTACACTTTTATTTCAACTTAAAAAAAGTTTTGGGATGAATTAAACACAAAGGCAAATTATAATTTATATATATATATATATATATATAGGCCTATATTTAAAATGTGCCTCTATTTGAATGTTGCACGAACCCTGTACTATCTGAATGAAGTTTATACAACCATCCAAAATGAGACTCCCGGATCCATCCCTGTAACGGAGCATAAAATAAGATTATGAACCTAAGGGGGGAAAAAAAATGTTACCAGTATATCCAGGGCTCGGTCGTAAATGTCTTGTGTTACGGAGGTAGCATAGACGTATCTACCCCCCTCACCCTTCCACCTCCCCGACTATCTTATCTGGTGTGTGTTCTAGCCTGGCGGTCACTTGGTACGGCTCCCCAGGTGCCAATATCACCCCCTTATATAGGGGAGACCCGGGTAGCTCGGGCGCGTGGGCTGGGAGGAGGGGGTCGCCCAGGAGAATTGATCGACCTTGTCTCAGGAGTCGTTACTCGTGACAGATGGAGAGGGGAGGTAGGTAGTGAGGTTATGCGACGAGACAGTTCTAGACTTGACTTAAAATGTTTGAAAGGGATATTTACGTTGGGGGATTAAAAAAACCCAAACAAAACATTTATATTTTTGATGTATACTTTCTAAATATAATATTAAATTAAAACAAGAATAGTTCAAATAAAGTCAACTAACTTAACCCTTTTTCTTAACACACAACCTTAACACCAATTATTTAGTATGGATATATCCACTGAGCCAGGTGTGCTATATTCTTTGTTTTTAATTAGTTAGATTAACTATCACTAGGTGTCAGCACCGCAATTATTTCTGGTCATTTGCTTTAATTCCTCCCTTTAACCCCTATTGGCTATTGGATCGCTCGTCACGCGTTTTTCTTATCTTAACGTGTGAAACTATGGTTAAACGTCTCTAGGCTCGGTGCACAAAAAAATAAAATAAATAAATGGAACTCTCTCGTGAAAACTAATAAAATGACTCTTCAAGAAACCAGATTGGGGCACCACAACTATCATCTCCTCACTACAGGTATTCCCAATCACATTTCACAAATATCAATTAACTCATTTGTTTTCTGTGTTTGATAATTTAACGCTTGTGTAAACAATCTAGCCTGTTAACATCGCTACACCAATAATATGGCACTTAGTCTTACATTTTAGTTCTTGCTATATCGAGTGCTAGGTTCAGCTCCCGATGATAGACTATAACATTTTCAAACAAACCTGTTTCCTTTCTCTGTATAGTCGAGAAGTAAACTATCACCATGGGGTAGGGCTGTTGTGTTAGCTTCTTACTACCCGTGAAGGAAATACGCGTAGTAACACTGATGGAGTAAATATGAGGAAGGAGGAATCTGAAGGAAGTGTACCAGCATTTACCTTCATTACAACCAGCTGGGATTTTATTCTATCTGTCAAAAGTGACAGCTCCAAAATACATGGCTTACTATATGGATATATTTAAATAGGGCCTATATTTAGTATCGTTTTGAACGGTCAATTATGAGATCTACGGTGAGACGACTATATAAGCAACCACATTTTAAAATCTGTGTCTCTCGTACCCGTGGGTACGCTGTATAAGACGCCAGTATCGCAAGTGTCGGGTGATTCAACCTCGGCCTGATACTCGGGGGATGGTTTTCCCTCACAGGATTTATTAATCTGGTTTTCCAATTCTCTATCCACGCTGATGAGTGTGTACTACCACTGAGCAACTTTACTCACCCATACCCTCTAAATTAGATCTTGTGTTGAACGTAAAAGTTTAATAAATGACACAACACAATCGTACATATTTTATCATATAGTATTTTATAATTTTATGACGATTTCAAAAATCAATTCATCAGTAAACTACCCTTAATTTGAGGGCTAGAATCAAAATACAAAATGGCCCAGGATGACCGACCATATAACGTCTAAATATCAAGTTTGAACGAAATACATCAAACAGTTTTGACTGTGGTCCTAAGTTTAGATATACAGATGGCCAGACATATGTGGGGTCAAACAACAGTATTGTAAAACCCGTTTTCACGGGTTCGGGGACAAACAAAACGTCAAGATTAATTAGTATTTCAAAGCAGAACATTATCACGATTAAATACTTTCTCTTTATGATAAAGTAGAAAAACCTAATAGCTATTATCACTAAGATATTAAGAAACGTGTTTCAGATTATGTTAATATGTAAGATCGTCACATTTGTTGTCGGACCAAGAACCTAGAGTTCAGCACCGTCACGAGCCCCTGTCGTGGGGTGGAATATACGGCTCACATCTTGACTCGTTATTAACTCCCCTTCACCCTGGTACTATCTGGGGAAATTTAAATACTTGTCAGGGTGTGACTGAAATATCGGGCCTGTGTACCCTCTCGACGCACGCACGCACGCACGCACGCACCGGATACTTATTAAGGACTGCATAGCGTTGTCGTTTAGTCTACCTCGCAGGCGTAAAATTAACACGTCCCGGTAGTAACAATATTTGATGTTAAGACGTTTTCTACATGCTTAAACAATTTTATACTATCCGCCCCGAAGGGTCGAAAGCTCTAAGTTAGTGCTATTCAATTAACGGCCCATGGACCACATCTGGCTCGTCAAGCCCCGCAGATTGGCCCGCGGGTTAAATGTCCAGCCAGTCGTAACTGGAGGGTCGTCGTATAACATATTTTTGAGTTTGGTCTTGAGCAATGCAGATGGCCGAGGATAACTTGCACTTCTCCCCTCTACACAACTGTGCACAGCAGCAGACATCTCGCCAGTTGATATTTGCTTGTCTTATTGTTCGTACGTTATTTATGCTATTAAAGTTCATAAACTTGCAGTAGAATGAATATGTTATGTGTGAATCTGAGTTAATATGCGATTTATTTGGTCTCATTAATGTATTGAATTGCCAGCTTCAAGGAAAATACAAATTTATTATTCATCTGGTTGAATATCTAAATGCTATTCAAGAAAAACTTGCAACATTCTCTTTGGAATTGACATCAGGGAAATTAATTTATTTTCAGAAATTGTGTGAAATTCTCATTGCTTTGTCAAAAAGGTGTTAGGTCTGTTATAATTTATTGAGTAATCTAAATAAATATTTGAGGACTGATTTAGAAACTTCAACGTTATAAATAAATATTAAATTTTGTCGGAAATCCATTCAAGTTTGAGAGAAAAAACTTTTCCGGGATATGTTCACAAATTCTACCTCAAAATTATAAATGACCTTTTCAGGTATAATTATTTTATCCGAGGTCATCATCGACGTTGAGTGATCACTATAAAGACATGCCATGATGAATTAAATGTCTGGCTCATAAAATATGATGAATTTATTTATTGGAGTGGTCCGCTTGGATAACTAATTGAATAGCTCTGCCTGCTCTAAGGCGTCACTCCCGCAATTGATTTAGAGAGTATGTACCCTAATTTGTGTGGCTAGAGAAAGAGAGAAAGAGAGAGAGAGAGTGGAAAACCAACTAAGAAAAAAACCACCTTCAGTACATCTGACAGAGATTCAGAGTCGATCTTCCTGTCATCAGCAGTCCCGTCTTTTCCTTGCCTTATTGCCTTAGACCATACGGCCATCGAGGTGGGTTAGAGCAGAATGAGTTCATAAAGGAAAAGTATTCTGGCTTTAAAAGTTACAAAACCTCGTAAAAATATTGACAGCTAAAATTGTTCAATTAATGCCAATATGAACGCGTATGTACACTTTGTTCACCCTGAGATGGAGCGGAATAAACTGGACGGACTACACCGTGGCCCTAATATTATAAGCTACACCATAGTAGAATAATATATGGTAATATTTAAACATTACAGTTCAACAAAGGCTACATTTCAAATTTAATATCTATAAGAAAATAAATGGTACGGTACACCACCCAGATTTTCTCGTTCTTTTATCTAAATTATACTTATAACTCATAAGCAGGGCCCGGAAGTTGAAGTCTTAAAATATGCCCTTGGAAATCAAAAACGTTGCACTTAAAACCTCTTGTTTTTATAACCTAAAAATGCAAAAGATGCTCTTAAAAAACCAAACAATACATTTAAAATCCGATTCTTCTTCTTGTCCGTTTATGGCAATGGTTGAGGAATCCTGAAAAGGAAAAAATAAAATAATTAATTGTGTGAACAATACTCCTAAAATAATAAAATAAGCAGAACAGTTGTATGCATGAGAAAGAGAGAGAATTACATCTTAGATTTACCTTATTCTGCATTGCAATACACAGCGAATGTCATATTCAGATCCTCAGGTGTGAATTTAGGTTTTTGTACCTGAAGAAGCTGCGCTCTACATCCATGAAAGTTATTTTAGCATACATGAAGTATGGAATATTGCCTGGCGTTATGCCCTCTTCAATGTCTTCTAAAGAGTCAATTTTATCTTCAGAAAACATTCGTCTTGTTTCATGTATGGCCGTAATAATAATAATAATTATACGAGAAAAAGGAATGCTTCAATTAAGTGGAAATAATGAATTCGTGCATTAAAAAATTAATAATTTTAAGCTATTATCTTAGATAGTGATTCTAAAAATGACAGAAAATGCACGATAAGAGTAAAAACTAGAAAAAAATTATTTTTTCCCCCCACAAAATATCATATATTGTAAAATCCTTCAAATATGCAAAAATATGCACAATAAAAATAATGTTTTCAATATCAGGATGTCTTAAAATGTGTTTGTATACAAGTTAACATTGTGGTTGACTTCACAAAAAAAGTTGCAATGTCGTAATTTTCCAAGCCCTGTTCATAAGCTATGTGAAATGAAATAATATACATTGTTATAGAAACAATGGGTAATTTTTCTTTTTTTATCACTGCGTCTTACTACCCGTTTGGACTATACGCTCATATACTAATTACGCGAATGGAATTAGGGATAGGTTAAGTTATATTTATAGGAAAGCCGCATTCGCATGGAAGGAGAGTGGAAACTAATTCAGGAAAAACCACCCTCAGTACACCCAACCGAGATTCGAACCTCGATCTTCCCGTTATCGGAAGTCTAGTTTACTGCGACAGTAGCGCGTTATATCACGCTGCCACTGAATCGGGTTTGGGGAAAAAAGACCATCATATTTCGCCAAAGACTATACCTGAAATACACGGTTACAGAAACATTTAATTTGTTCCGACCATTTTTCAACTTTACATTCTCAAAACTCTATTTGCCTAAAACTAGGAGAATATGGATTTTATAAAATATTCTTTCAAATAAAAGCTGTTGTTTGGTAAGCGTCCTACAACTTAATTTATAAGATATTCCATACCATAAAGAGTTGCAGAATGTTATCAAAACTGGATTAAAAAAAAAGCGGGTTACCCTAAAAGTCCTTTTGCTGTGAAATAAGAGATGCCATTTTGTTTGTTATGTTAAACAGTGTCTAGATAAGAAATTAAATCAGAATCGTTACAATCAATTTTAACAAAAACGACTCCTACTTTTTTCACCTTAATTTTAGATTAGATATATAATGTCAAAAACCCCTTTGGGAAGACTTATGAAAACTCTAGATACAAAGTTTTAACCTGATTAGTAAAATAGTTTCGGCTCAGTAATAGATGGACAGTCGGTATTGCAAAAAAAAAAAACAAAAAAAAAAAACTTTTCGTGTTCATAAAAGCATCAAAATCTTGAGGTGTGATTTTTTGACGATCATAATACTTTATTTTTCCAAGTGGTCATGAGGCTGTAAAAATCTGAAGAATTGAATTGAATGTTGTGGTAGTAAATAGCCTGACTCATCAGTTTAAAAAATGAAATATTACCAACATTTGTGTAGTTAAACACTTACTAAATATTTTATTGTATAAAATTACAAAACCATGTATCTTACAGCATACTCATTTAACAAAACTTATTCTAAATTCGATTTGGTTCTAGATTAATTCATATAGCTGATTTAGTTTCGCAATGAATTGCAAATTTTGTACTTTGACACCCCACTAATAGAGGGTAAGATCTTGGTCAGCTCTCACCAGTAATCGAACCAGTCTACCTAAGGCTCATGGCGGGGCTCTCTAATCACTAAGTTCCCAGGAATACAACTGGGACGTGTTCCAAAAGATGTCTATTTTAAAAGCTTATGAAATTGTAGATATAAATCATATCGGAGTGCTTACTTCGAACTACTAAAGGGGGTTTCCCTCTTTTCCAACGACAAAATCGGACAAAAGGGAAGGTAAAAAAATAAATAAAAAATCCCTTACGTCATAACTACTACCCACTCAAAGTAACCAACCACACGAAATGTTTTCCACTAAAAGAGAAGAAGGAAATTGTCGTTTCTTCGTTGCAGTAAAACTCTTCCGCCCCCTACTTTTTTTTTGTTTCCACCCCTCCCTCCACTTTTCTTTGTTTCTTTCTTCTCCAGCCTCCCTTAAAAAAAAAAGCAGTGTAATATTCCAGAAGGGAACCCATCTCCCAATTTCTTAACCTTGTCACGTCGACTGCGCCCCCTGACTAGACTCTGTTTCGTCTACTCTACTTAATGCGCGGGACATTTTTCGTTGAAACAAAAACGGGTTGGTAGGGGATGGAGGGAAAGGATGGGTGTGGCTGGTTGGATTTTAGGAAGAATGGTGAGAGGGAGTGGTAAAAAAAAGTAAACAAAAAAACTTAGCTCTGGTAGAATGAAAGACGGTCTTGGAAAAAGTAAGATTTCATATTTCTGTGCTTGTATTATTTGTCTCTAGTGTTGAAGGGGGGCAGAAGGGGGTACAAATACCTCCCCCCCCATTCTCTAATCCACTCACATATTTTATTTGGAAATTGTTGAAACCATATTATTTGCAATTAATCTGATTTATAAGGTATTTCGAGGAGGAAATGTACTACTTGTACCACGTTTAAAAAAAAATTGGTTGCAAAACATTTTAGTTGAGAAGCCCCTCAAATACTTTGCCCCCCTTTCTGCCCTATGCCAAGATTTTTGGAACTTTTTCCCAGGCTAAGCTAGGTTTGGGGCTTAAGGGATACATTTTGTATCCAGCGGTCCATTTTAATGATCTCTAAAAAAATTTAATATCAAAATAATATCAGGAGAATTCACCAAACAAGTGTGTCACCCATAAATAAAATACTATAAAAAATAAAACCAAGACAATTTAATTGAAAGAAAATAAAGATTTTCGTTTTTTAAAGAAAATATTAGTTCTAGCTAATAGTTTACTATTTTGAAAACTAGGTATTATATTTTAATAAAATATATAAATAGCATTATATTACATTAATTAGCGTTTACAATATTACAAAATTTAGTTAGCAGATACCTATTCCCTATCACTATCACTACCATATTGTTGCAATCACACTATACATACCATATTGTGGCAATCACACTATACCTACCATATGGTGGCAATAACACTCTCTCTACCTACCATATTTTGTCAATCACACTATTCATATTGTGTCAATCACACTATACCTACCATATTGTGGCAATCACACTCTACCTGCCATGTTGTGGCAATCACACTATACATACCATATTGTGGCAATCACACTATACCTACCATATTGGGCAATCACATTTACATACCATATTGTGGCAATCACACTCTACCTACCATATTGTGGCAATCACACTCTACCTACCATATTGTGGCAATCACACTCTACCTACCATATTGTGGCAATCACACTCTACCTACCATATTGTGGCAATCACACTCTACCTACCATATTGTGGCAATCACACTTACCTAACCATATTGTGGCAATCACACTCTACCTACCATATTGTGGCAATCACACTCTACCTACCATATTGTGGCAATCACACTATACCTACCATATTGGGGCAATCACACTCTCTCTACTACCAATTGTGGGCAATCACACTATACATACCATATTGTGGCAATAACACTCTCTACCTACCATATATTGTCAATCACACTATACCTACCATATATTGTCAATCACACTATACCTACCATACTTTGTCAATCACACTATACATACCATACTTTGTCAATCACACTATACCTACCATATTGGGGCAATCACACTCTCTCTACCTACCATATTGTGGCAATCACACTATACATACCATATTGTGGCAATCACACACTATGTATTTACACTATTAATTCCACTTGCCTGACCTCTAATCGCTCAGTTTAACTCAACTCCATAGTAGCTCCAGGCAGTATGATGGCAGCCTTGCAGTTAGATTCCTTCCACTCTGTAAAGGCACCGCGCATGGAAATATGACCTAACTACAGGCTCAAACACTTCCAGAGACGGGGAAATAATTACAACCCCGGCCGGACCTTTTGTTACAGCTCCTGTCTAGTTTTATTCCATTCTCTGCCTGCCTCTGACATCCGTCGCCTCAAGGTCCGATTCTCCACACACACACGTTTGAAACAGAGAAAACACGGGACTGCTGTTTGCCCCCTTCTCTCTTTGGGAGATCGTAGCCCCCCTGGAGGAAAATAATGTCGGCACTCGGAGGCCGATGACGTTAGTTCTCGGCTGGGACGGTCGTTGTGGAAACTACTTTGTGGATTATGCTAAAATGCCTTTGTGGCTGGTTTAACAAATGTATGTTTATTCCTGTGAGTCTATTAAGTTTTGGCATATTGAAACTTTGCTTATATTTACTACTAAACTATCCAAATTTGTCGGACTTACTTCCCTAACCCCCCCTTACCCCCTGGTATAGTATTTCGATCTTTTGCTGTCGAATAAAACTAAGAATTGCGAGATAAGGGGACCGCAGTTGTTTTCAAGGATTACATCCCGGACTCTGTCGTGTATTTAACATTATTTTTTCAGAGTATATCCCTTGTTTCTCATAAACTCTCACTTAAGCATAATGAACGATGATGGCCGACAATAGGAATGAGACCCACCTCAGTGACCGCATGGTCTAAGGCGTCACTTTCGTGTTAGACTTGCCTGCTGATGACGGGGAGATCGGGTCTCTAGTTCCAGTCGGGTCTATTGAGGGTTGTTTTTCCTAAATGTTTTCCCACTATCCTTCTACAAAAAATGCGGGTAGATTATATATAAAATGCTTCCTTATTCATCCCATTAAATTAATTATCACATAATTTATAAACCTAAACAGGTAGTAAGACATGGTGATAAAATATTAAAGTACATAGGAACGGAGGGGTGAGAATATTAAATCTTTCTGGCCCAATATTCTACCAAAATTCCCCCAGCGTCTGATGTACTAAGATAAGTCGCAGGTAAAAATAAACAAATTGTCTTATGGTGACCAATATAAGTACAGTTGTGGCCCATTTATTTCTTTCAATCGATCTTCCTCTGAAGGTATGAAGATACTCTTAGAGAGTAAATGGATTAGCACCATCTCTTTCGTATTGGTCGGACAGCATAGTTAATTGCGTCAGGGTAAGTTGAGGAGATATATTGGGAGGGGAGATACTCGAAGATTATGTCTCCTAGGAACTCGATGAAAATGAGCCATATTATTATTTTTAGCTTCAATTAGTTTTTTGTAAACGTATTATTTTATCAATCATCTACAACTTAAGCTATTTGGCTCGGTCACAAAAATGGCTTGTAGGAGTCTTCCTACCAGGATGTAAATTAAAAAAGGCCGTGGTAGCATATGTCTATCTTTAATAGGAAACAAAAAAAAGGTAATTTTAAAAATCAAGTCAATGTTTTCAAGGCGCAATTAATATGGTGACTGTGTAAACTCGTCAGAGGAAGAGGAGAAGTGTTATCAGTAGAAAAACAGGAGGCCTTGCAGGGTGAATTGCTAATTTCTTCCCTCTATTTCTATTTCGTACACTGATGTCTAAGTGTGATAGTGCTTAGATTGCTTAGGTGCTTCAAGTTAAGATGCAGCCCACTCCACAATTTATATATATAACCTCCAAGTGGACAACATGAGTCTTGGTGTTCAGTGACGTCATAGGCGTGGAGGGTCGTGAGGTTCTCTTCTTGGAAGGGAGTCAAGATGCCAATGAAACTATTTATACGATAAAAACATTTCTTTCATTCATAAATGGCGTGGTTTTTTACTATTTTTCGTACTCTCCAAATTTTTTGCTCTCCATTGTAGTTTTTTGTTATTCGTGTGGAAGAGAGTAATAATTATTGAAAGTAGTGAGCATTACTTATATTTGTTAAGAGGTTGACTCTGACATAAATGGTAGCAGAGCGTAAGGCAGATTAAGAAGCCCAAATCTTTAAAAAAAAACGCGCCAGTTAACGTCTTAAAAAAAACTCCAGGGAGTCAGCTCACGGTCGATCATTACCAAACTAGCAGCCGCTATCTGCTGGCGAAGGTATTGCCAGCTTCTGCCATTACTCAGTTTTATAGACTGGAGCCGCTACTTTTTCTTTCAAGTATCTCCTCAATTGTCCTCACGAGACTGAGTCAACCTCGTTCCAGACATACTGCTTCACTGAAAATCTGGAAGCACCAGGCATTGAGCCTGGGACCTCTGGATCCGTAGCCAGAAACTCTGACCACTAGACCACAAATGTGGTTGCTAGCATAATAAACAAAAATTAAATTCAATTTCAAAGTAATGGTAGTTATGTTAAAAGGTCTTGACTATGTTAGATAAAGGAATACCCAAGGTAATGACCAATGGAACGGGAGGGTAGTACCTAAATATGAAAACACTTGGTAAAATATTTCTTTGCGGCGTCCTGCCGACGGACAAGGTGACGGAAGTTCCAAGGGAGGGATGGTACACCTTTCTTGTAAATGTTGGTATTATTTCTTAAAATTCATGATATATTTTTGCCCTTTATGATTAGCCAATCATCAACACATAGCTTCTCATTAAATCCAACTATCCAAATAATAATTATAGAAAGAGATGCGGACGGAATAAACTCAAGAGGGAGACCAAGACTGGAGAACATGAATCACATAACGGGCGATGTTGTCAGAAGAAGGTACAAATATATATAAAATATTTGGCCCAGGTTGGACAAAAGTGGAGAGCTGCAGCAAATCAATCGCAAATTGATCATCTGATGATGATATCGTAAAAGTCACGTGGTGTCTGTTTGTCCAGAGTTTTTCTTAAATTTTCCCGATGGGACAAAACTGAAACTTCACACAGTGATTATTTAAATGTTGTAGCTACCAGAACACACTTAAAACTTTTTTTTTTAGCCGGGGGGAATATAGCACTCAACGATCACGTGGATATAGATATAGTTTTAGTTTTGGCTTGGGGAACAGTCTATCTTTATGAGAAAAAAAATCAGAAAAATATAAATATAGATAAGAAACAATAACGGGAACAGTACTTCTTGCGAAATCCAAAATTGCGTCTGTCCTAGTATCCTATAGTATTTTACTATAAATTCTCAAAATATTTTTTTAAAATAAATGTTTTTAACCTCCGCAGTGCACCACCATTCCCCCTCCCTCATTCCTTCCAGAAAAGATTTTGACTCTCTACGTAAGCTCATTCTTCTATCCACTTTTCTTGAAACACCTCCTTGGCACTTGTGTTCCTTTCACCTTCTATGATCGGCCCGCAGAATGACGCCCTTGCCTTACTATGCAGAGTGTAATATCGGTGTTTCGACAGGGAACGAACGCCCTCTAACGTGTTCTGGCTGCGAATGGTATCTGAATACTCAAGTCAATATCCCTCTCCTTACACTTACCGTCAGTTTGGAATCTCTGCACACGATACTTTTATGCACACGGAGAAGAAAAGGCAAAATATCCAATGGGTGAAATGTTTCTCTCTCTCTCTTTCTATTCCTTTTAAAAGGTATCGAAAAGAAAAGGAAGCGTAATGGCGGATGTGGAGGTACGGGGTTCTTACCTTGTTTGCCATGATTTAAGGTAGGAGTGTAGAGAAACGCGAGTTAGGACAAGTTTGGCCAAAATAAATAAAACATTGCTACATTAGAAACCGAGTTTAATTTTCTTCACACGTTGATATCAACAGTTGTTGAATATCTGTCGTGATCATAGTGGCATTGGATGATACACTTTTTAAACGAAGATAAAAATTTGTCATTAAATTCCTGAACACCATTGACAGATATTCAACAACTGTCGATATCACCGTGTGAAGAAAATTAAACTCCATGTTTCTGCTGGAGAGTTAATTAATTTATTTTGACCAAAAAAATGTTAATATAAAAATTCCAAAAATACTGCCTTAACTCGTGTTCTCCACACTTTCACCTTAAAGCTTCAAAGTAAGTCATGATTTTTTTTTGGAAATCATTTGTTTGGACTTGATGAATTTACTAACAATTTTATTTGACTTTATTACTTAGGGACGACACTAATTTTGGTTAGAAAGTGTTTCCTTTCTATTACTTTCTTAGCCGACACCTTAGTTCTGTGGGTAGCACCATCAATATATTATTATGTTTAAGGATCGCCGGTTGATTCTTGGCATTATCTAACAGTCTATCAAAGGTGAAATTATTTTGGTCTACCTCTTCCACAGCGAGATATTGACAGTCTGAAGAGAGAGGGCGCTGAGTCTGTTAGTCTGCAAAGTAATCTTATATTCAACATTACTTAAATATTAATATCACCACTGTCTAGAAAACCGACACCGTGGTGTAGTGGTCAGTGCCCCTGGATGCGAATCTGGAGGTCCCGGATTCGATTCCCACTTGGTACCTAGTGTATTTCTCCCAAAAGGGGAGCTACCCGAATGGTCACTGAGGTATGGTTGATCAGGTTTAGTTTAGGTCTAAGTGTTTCCACTGGTTCACACCCATCTCATACTAACTATCAGCCTCATACTCACTATCATCTTCATACACACTATCACTCTCAGAATCACTCTCACATCACCTAAAATCTCATCGGGACATGGAAAGAGCTTCCACAGAAAGGATGTATCTATTAGTACATTCGGACATCCCCTGAGCAACGGGCTCATTAGTAGAGGTAAATCTTTCCACTACTGGAATACGAATGATGTATAACCAGTTGAGCAATATTACTATTACCACCTAGAAAAAATGTACATTTCCATATTAAACTATTTAGTTTTTGTAACACTATTAATTACAGCCTACTAAGGTTCTTTGGGTCACTCAAACATTATTTGAAAGTACTTTATATATTCATTAGCTTAGAAGGCACAAATACGGAATTTTAATGACGAGGTAGTTTAACATAATGAGTTGGTTGAGAAAGATCACGTTAATTACCTTTAATAAACGTAACTAACAACCTTCTTTTAGTATAATAGGTATGGATTTAAAATAGTTCAAAGTAAAAGCATTAGTAAGCAACGAACCGATTGGTTTCCGACTAATGAGGCAGAATTGGCCTATTTTGCGGAACTTTACTTGGCATCCATTATTGTTGCCAGCCTGTGGCCTGAGTCAGTTTTTTATTCACGCCATATATTTTACCTTACCGGCTTGCTAGGGCTGTCATAGCTTTATACACCTTATAATCTAACTTAAGACTAGGACAGGCACAACATCCAGTCCCAGGCCGTTAATTCATCAGTATGAAAGGGTAAATCCACATTTCATCAATGATAAATTTTTGGCCATGCCAGGAATCAAACCCGGGACCCTTAGCTCAGTAGACATACATGCTATCAATTGAGCTAAGGTGTTGGATTATTGTTGTGACTATTATTATTAAATAAGTATGTCCACCTCCTTATCTTAAATAGCCTCCACTGTCAGATAAGAAAACGAACAGCTAAAGCTTTTAAAGTGTTGTTATTAAGTTACTAATTTGAAAGTTAGAGTAAATTAGCTAGTATTTATGATACCGCTTCAGTGGTTGAATGCCCTACGGCTTCACTTTCATGTTAAACTGGCCCCGTTGATGACGGGATTCGAATCCCGGTCTGGTCTCCAAGTGTGTTTTTTCCCCCCTAAATTGTTTACAGTTCTCATTCCACGAAAATGCGGTAGATTCTCTCTAAAATGCTTCCTTCATCATCCTACCATTTATATCATAATTATTATATATGTGTTTAGCCTGAACAGGTAGTGAGATGCGGATAAAAAATTTAATACTCGTGTAATATTTGTGCACTGCGTCTTACTGCCAGTTCGGGCTATCCGCATATTTACATTAATGGAGTAGGAGTAAGAATGTTGAATTTAAACGAAATGTTATCATTTTTGCGTAAATAAAGAAGTAACATGAGAAATAGGACGAATCTTTTAGGGATTTTTATGAATAGAGGATGAAAAACTCATAAAAAGAGAAATAACACTTTGTAATCAGTTTTTTAAGCACCACATCTTACTATCCGTTCGGGATATACGCTTAGGGCCTATATACTAATTACGATAATGGGTTTAGGTATTATGAAGGTTATATTTATAGGAAGTGCACCCATATTTGCGTGGAGAGAGAGAGAGAGTGGAAAACCATTTAGGAAAACCCCCCTCAATACACCCGACTGAGATGCGGACCTCGAACTTCCCAGCATCGCAGTCAATCTATCGCGAGAGTAGCGCATTATACCATGTGGCCACCAAAGCAGGTTTTTGTACTCATTTGGGAATTAAACACAGGTCTCCTGCTTCACAATTTACCCTTATATTTATTGTTTCTGATAGTAAAGAAACATTTTACAAAATACAAAGTCTTTTACTGCCAACATTGATAATATTTTAACATATAATCATTATTATTACTGTTTCTACATATATCTGGATCAAACACATCTTTAGGAGGAACTGTCTTCTGCACGACTTAATAGAAGGAAAGATTGAGGAAAAGAGGAGCTTATAAAGAAGGAGGATTCACATACTAGATGATTTGAAGGAAATAAGAAAATTCTGGGAGCTGAAGGAGGAGGCAGAGGACAGGGGGTATGGTGGTCTAAGTTTACTGACAAAAGGATGGGACCTGTCGTAAGACAAAACACCTAACAATAATAGTAATATAATAATCTACATACATATGTAGTGTCTGTCCTTCCAGGGCTCTTTATGGCACTTCTGGATACATTAAAGAGATTAAACTTGCTACGGATGCTAGGGTGCATGCCATATTTATGATATATTTTTTGTAGAAGTTTTCAATCCAAAATCAACACATGTTTGACCACGAAGAAATTAGTAGCCTTTAAACCTATATCAAACATATTTGGACAGAGTTGAGCTGAAAGAAGAATCCCGCGTGATTTAACTTCCAAATTGTGTCTTGGAGCGTTTTCATACACTCGATAACTGATAGACATATAGGGCCAGTTTCATAGTCAAATTTAGTAGCCTAAAGTGCGAGTCGATACTAATACAGGATGACACTACCTAGAACAAAATGGAATGGGCCAGTTTCGCATATGAAACTGGCCATTCCATTCAATTTCAGTAGGTGGCGTCTTGTATTTAGTATAGCGCGCACTTGAGGAGTACTAATTTGACTATGAAACCGGCCATAGACACAAATCGTGTTACCTCCTGTAATGAAACATTCTAAAAACAAATTAAATTAAATAGACAGTTGGAGACAAGCCTATCACCTTGTTGATAATATCTATCACAAGTGATAGCTGCCGATCACGTGACTTGACATAATAATATTTGACAATTATTTCAATAATCATTTATAGCTGTCAAAAATTCGTTCTATCTAAATCGGACTGTAGTTTGTTTAATAAATCCTGACATTTCCTTTCCTACGACGGGTCGCGGATAGCTACAAAATAGAACCCTGATCCGAAACGTTACTTCCCCGATAAATCACCACGTAGAGTGAAAACAGCGGCGCATTCGATACAACATGTCTCGACATCTTGATAGATGATACTCGGCCCCTTTTGACACCTCCACCCCCCCCTCCATTCACGAGGTGAAAGTCTGTCCGAACGACACCTCCACCCCACTCCCACCCCCTTTTTTTTCTTTGACAAGACGAATTGGTCCGAGGGTGGTAGGTCACCGCCTCTTCGTTCCGAGTGCAGTCAAATGGGGGAGACTAGCTCTGGCTCCCAACAAGAGGTCAAGTCAAGTGGGGGAAAAAAAAAAATGAAACCCCAACAAAACAATCTATTACCGCCTTTCTCGACGCAGCCAATAAACTTTAGGATTAATTAATTGGGAGACCCCCGCTTCGGTGGGCACGCAGATTAAGCACCAGACTCATGTAGTATAATACATTAATAGCCGAAGACTTGGTGTTTTAGTCTGTCGCTAAATTTAAGCTGGAGGGGCGTTCAAATATTACGTAAGCACCCTTTTAGCCATTTTGGACAGCCTACCCACTTTTGTAAGAAAAATACTTCCTCCTCTTTTCCGTATTGCTTATGTTATATTTGTCAATTTTCTTTGCACTATTTTCCACAGGAATAGGCATTATATTTTATGAAATTTATAAATTTCTGGTAATTATTAACGTAAAGGTGTAAATTAATGGTGCGAAATATTCACAGTAAACACGGTTGTAAAATGAATTTAAATTTACTGTACTAAACAGCTAAAATTAAAAAAAGTTATACAATTATTAAAAATTTATATTATATTTACATTTAATTTTAAATTATAATAAAAGTATTATTTGTGAATACATGAATTATTATAGTTATAAAAAAAACTAAACCACCTTTTTTTTTGTTGATAAAGGTTCTTGAACCCACGTCTCGATACTTTTGATAGGGATGTGGTATCGAAAAAAAAGTATCGATACTGTACTTATTTAAAGTATCGGAAGAAAAAATATCGATACCATACTAGTATCGAAAGAAAAGTATCTATAACTGTAAGTGTCGGTATCGAAATTTTAATCTGAAAAAATATTTTTTATCAAGTAATAATTTCAACTTTCTAATAATAATAATAATAATAATAATAATATATAATAATAATAATAATAATAATAATAATAATAATAATAATAATAATTCTATTTTCATGTTTAAACACTGAAAATTATAATGATTTAACCATATTATAGTATATTTAAGTCTATCGCGTCTATGTCATGTGTTATTATAAAAGATTTTATCATACCAGCTTTTAAAATGTCTATGAAAATTTAGCTGACGGAAAGTTATTTAATAGCTAAATATGATTAGTAATATATTTTTTCAATCTATTTTGTACCCTTCTTTAACCACAGTAAACATTTAATCCAAGCATGAATGAAGATAAAAAAAGTGGTTTCTTTTGATACTGATTCGATACTGGAGTGTGAGTACTAATATCAGTAAAAGTATTGGAAAAAAAGTAATCAATTAAAAGTATATTTGGATCGAAAGAAAAATATCGATATTAGTAAAGTATCGATACTTTTTTCACATTCCTACTATTATATGTCCATTTGGGGTGACTGGGTCACTGCGCCATTCTTGCCCATATCTGTCTTACTCAAGCCCTTTTCTGACCCTCCTACCCCCTTGTCAGCAAAAAAACAAGCCAAGTTCGAACCCCCCCTGCTCCACTAAGATGCCTACGTAATACTTTACCACCTTCTAGTTTATAAGTTAGTCTGATATAATCTAATATAATCAGTTGGTTCAGAAAGTGCACTCTAGATACCTCACATATTTAAAAAAAGACTAGTCGACTTCTAAACCCACCCACTGGAGACGGAAATGATGTTAAGAATTAATAGCCGGAGCTATTATTTATGCTTATTATTTATACTTAATATGTGCGATCCCGTACAATTTAATCATTGTGCAAATGGCAGCGTAATGCCAACTACCGAGTCGCAGATGGCGGCGTTATCCGATGGCTTGTGATATTAATATAATCACATATTTGTAGCCGACGATTTCTGCTAAGTCCATCATAGACTCTGCCTTAAAATATGAGTGAAGAATGACCCAGGGCACGGGACGAATCCTGGATAGCTCAGTGGTTAGAGCATTGGCGTACTAAGCCAGAGGTCCCGGGTTCGATTCCCGTGTCCAGGTGTCATTTTTCAATTTTCAGAATAGGAAATGATGTTGATCAACAAATACTTAAAATATACAGATTTTGTTGGCTTAAATTTACTGCTATATTACATTTTTGAGGCTTAACTTTAAATAGTATATAATTCAACTTATCTACTGCCCCTCTTTCCCAAAGATAATCCAGGTTTTGGAGGGTGGCGCAGGAAATGATGGGGGGGGCTTGTGTTCAGGGGGCTATAGAAGGCTCCGTGAACGAAATAAGACAGTATAATGGGGCAAGGTGAGGGTTGGAAAGGAAAATAAAAAAATACGGGGGGTTTCAAGGGGGATCATGGTATAACCTGTAAACTCATCCTTTCTCATTTGTCAACTGACGATGTCTCGTTGAGGGTGCGCCGAGGAGTCTCGCCCCTGTACAGTCGAGGGGGTACACTACGGACAAGATCCGTTTATGTCTTGGCTATAGACAACATTAGATCCTTGTGTGTACCCAATAGCCTCGTGTGTACCCAGTAGCCTTGTGTGTACCCAGTAGCCTCGTGTGTACTCAGTAGCCTCATGTCCACCCAGTAGCCTCGCGTGTACCCAGTAGCCTCGTTTGTACCCAATATACTCACATGTACTCAGTACCCTCATGTGTACCCAGTACCCTCGTGTGTACCCAGTAGCCTAGCGTGTACCCAGTAGCCTAGCGTGTACCCAGTAGCCTCGCGTGTACCCAGTAGCCTCGTTTGTACCCAATATACTCACATGTACTCAGTACCCTCATGTGTACCCAGTACCCTCGTGTGTACCCAGTAGCCTAGCATGTACCCAGTAGCCTCGTTTGTACCCAATATACTCACATGTACTCATTACCCTCGTGTGTACCCAGTAGCCTCGCGCGTACCCAGTAGTCTCATATGTACCCAGACTAAAGGAACTCTGGATCATTACCGGATACTACCTAAATTATGTTTTAACCGGAAAGATTTTGACATAGCACCCGCTAGGATTGGTATAGTGGTTAGCACCCCTGCTCTTCCAGAAGGTCAGGGCTCAATCCCAATGAAGGGAGAGCTTTTTTACACACTTTAGCTTCCCATATTCTCTTCAGGAAAATACCTCATACTCCCGTTTTCTTTTATTTGTTATCAGTGGTATCAAAGCGTACTAATTAATAAATAGCATATTAACTAACGGAAGTTAATTACTTTAATGTGATTCCAGGCTTGAGCTAAGAGCCCTTAATTATTTTGTATTACCACGTATTACTACCTGTTCAGGTTGTACGCATATAACGATAATTACTCTAATGGCATGAGGATGAGAAAGGAAACATTTTAGAGGTAATCTACCAGCATTTGCTTGGAAGGAGAGGGGAAAATCATTTAGGGGAAACCACCCTCAGTAAATCCAACCGGGACTTGAACTCCGATCTCTCCATCGTCAGCAGGCCAGTCCAACACGTGAGTGACGCCTTAGACCGTTCGGCCACTGAAGCGGAAGGGGGTAGACCTTTGAATAACTAAATAAATAACAGCTCTTTGAGACTCCCTTCGGTGGCCGTAGCGTCCAAGGCGTCACTCTGCTCAATTCGCTGGACTGCTGATGATGGGGTGATTGTAGGTTCGGTTGGATGTACTATGGGTGTTTTCCCCCCCTCTAAATGGTTTTACAAGCTAATGCGTGTACACTTGCTCTAAATTCAACCTTCCTCATCGCTAACTCATTAGTCTAGCGTACAGCCCGAGCGGGTACTGAGACGGGGTGACACAACAAAAATTAAACCGGCTTTTGAGGGAGATAGTCGGCTGTTGCGCCAAACACCACTGATAGGTAAAAGCGATGTTGTTTAACTAGAAGGTGATTTTCCAGGCTACTGGAGGGAGGGAGGGAGGGAGGAGGATCCAAGACTTTATGTGCCACTGCTTTATTCCGTGCTTTACCCCGGGAAGTATCATTGAGACGTTAGGGTAGGTTCAGTCTGTAATAACGTCTTAAGGGGGCCGCCTACCAGAGAGTTGGAATGCGTTGCAGACGTTCAGGAAATACGCGATGGTTAGGTAGTGTTTAATTTTTTACAAACTTGACTTAAGCCAAAAGGAAGATAAAGGTGGGGAACATGCTTATTTATTATTATCAACCTTACATTTTGATAATCTATGTATATAAAAAATTAATGAAAACTCGAAACTTGCTCATTTTCAATGACCTTTAAATGGCCTTAAGTATATTGTCACAGTTCTGAGACGAGGGTAACTTATAAATAATCTTAGACACAACCTTTCAAAAACAAATAAAGTCATTTTTTGATAGGGTCACAACAGAAAATGTGAAGATAATTGCTAATTCCTTTTGCTGTTTTGATGCGTCAAAGCTAATGCTTTTCAGCCATCAAGTGGCGCAGCCATATCCTCCATCTACGCTTTGGAAGTAAAGAATAGCCGGAGAAAGAAGGAAAGGCAGTTGACTCCTTGCGCATGCGCTCTTTTAGTTGGATGTCTGCCTTCGCCTTGTTGAGAGTTGAGACAACGCACAGTGAGCCGGCACATTTTTAAGTTTTAGGTGTTCATTAGAAAATATTAAAAATAATATTTATTGTAGCTTTTACTGGAAATGTGTTTACAAACTGGTCCTGTGTTTCCGAACAGTTGTGTATGCTTTGCCTTCTTATGATAGCCATTATAATTATATATAAATAAAGTAGAATAATATTGTTATTTTCGATAAATTAAAACTACTATGAACAATAACACAAGTGTTTCCGAACAGTTGTGTATGCTTTGCCTTCTTATGATAGCCATTATAATTATATATAAATAAAGTAGAATAATATTGTTATTTTCGATAAATTAAAACTACTATGAACAATAACACAAGTGTTTCCGAACAGTTGTGTATGCTTTGCCTTCTTATGATAGCCATTATAATTATATATAAATAAAATAGAATAATATTGTTATTTTCGATAAATTAAAACTACTATGAACAATAACACAAGCAAAAGGGACTACCGTAAAGGGGAAAAAACTAGACTTCGACTATCTGCCCGCCGCAAAAAATTAGGATGGAAAAAGGGGAAGAAGCGTTTTATTAATGGATCAAAGTAAGTACATACTGATTGATTAGTATAAAAACAGGATCTAGTTCACTGTTCAACGGTTGGGTGTTAGTTTCATTTTACCGTGTTGCTCCTATATTCAGGAGGACGGGGTTAAAATCCCGTCCGGAAGTTTCATAAAGCTAGTCCTGTGAAGTAAAGAACCATAATTTGAATTCTGTTGCTTGGATAAAACATTTATTTATTTATTTGGTCATTCCTTGTACTGTAAAAAAAAAACATTACATAAAGATAAATAAGAGGGAGACCCAAACAATGTTTAGCACAGTAATTAATTAGTTTTCTATTAAGTTTGATATACTTTCAATTATATATTTTTATTTAGTTGCTTGTGATACATATTCTTGTTTATTTTTTAAATGGATTACGTGACACGTAAAGAAGACAAACGTAGAGGGGAAAAAACAAAATTACGAATTTGTGCTCGCCGCAAAAAAACAGAAAGAAAGCCGTGGAAACATTTATTTGATAGAACAAAGTATATATATATATATATATTAATTTATTTATAATAATAATAATAATAATAATAATAATAATAATAGTGAACACAAATGTTCTATAAGAAACGGTTAACTCAAATTAGAACGTGTTTTGTGATGATATACCTACAGTAGGCCATAAAAAACTAATAATCGATAACAATAAATTAAATAATTTTTTTTTTCAGACAAGGTGTTTTTCTCTCTTCAGGCAGAGAGGACAAAGCTGACTGTCGGGACAGAGTAAACCTTTCTCAGTCCACTCCCATTGAAATGTCCACAACGTTGGATTCAACCCAACTTGAAGACAAAGCTATGGAACCAATAAATTTGGAGATTAGTCAGCTTTGTCTGGGGTAGGAAAACTAAATTAATAGGTTATCCATTATAAATTTTCGGGAGCAAATAGTTTTGTGTGAACATAGCTACATAGCTACTAGCATACATACGGTATTTATTTCATTTTCACGATCCATAATATCCTGGCCGCTTGTCCAATTTAGTAATAATCTCCACACGTTATATTTGACATAAGTCTACTAAATGTACCACACTCGGAGATTGAATGTGATAGAAGTTCCTAACCTGGGTTCGCAGGTCCCTAGGGATCTGCGAAGGCACCTGTGGGGGCCCGCGAAACAAATATAAGCCCTAGTATTTTTAAATTTTCTTTTATTTGAATTTTCACATCATATAAAAATATATGGTATTCACAATTTTCTCAAAAATCTCTTTTTTCCAGTTCGACAATATTTTATATATATAATTGGTTACGTAGAGTACCATAAATGTGTAAGTGTTTTTATCTCACCATGTATGGCTGGGGAGGTTAGAGGGCCGCGATGAATTATCATTGGCTTGAGGGGGTCTGTGAACTGGAAAAGGATGGGAACCACTAATATAGAATATCTATGTTTGTGTGGTCTTAGTGTGTGTGTGTGGGGGGGGGGGGGGGAGGAGGTTCTTGGGGTTGTTGACTTTTCTGTGCTAATTGTTAGGCCTAATATATTTATAATAATGGGTTTCTTATATCAATACTATCAGCCTACTATCATAAACCATGCTGATTATGGTGAAGGAAATATCTATAGCCAGGGGCAGACTAAATGTATTGTCACAAGCGGAGAATAATTCTGCCACCCCTCATCCCGCCCCACCCTTCAAGCATCGTGGCGATGATGAAATCAATCCTGGGGTCTTTGTTGAAGTCTGCAATAATTTAATCAAGTTGTAAACAATACCATACCATCCATTACACTGGAAAATGGCTATATGAATAGTTATGAAACGAACTATAAAGTTTTGACATTAGTTATAATTAATTGCGTACCATAACAAAGAAATAGTATTAGGTACATTAGATAACTTTCACCCTAAAGGGTTACGTAGAATTTACAATACAAGAATTGCATCCAATGATGTATTTGTATATACAGTCACATAATATATTTTATATAAATATAAGTACTATAATCAAAATAGTATTTGCTATAGTTATTGCAAGCTACGAAATTCCACCCATGGCAGCCACTGGTGCCCCAAGTGTCCGCTTGTTTCTTTTGCACCTTAGTCCACCCCTGTCCACAGTAAGATTTTAGAAAAGCCTTTTTAGGCTCTATTTTTATGAATAGCAAATATATATCTAGTTAAATAAAAACTCATCACTACTGTATTAAAAAAAATTAAAGTCTAAGACTTATTTATGAAAATTTAGCTATAAAATTCTATTTCTCAACTTTCGCCCTTGTAAACCTCTTGGCCGTAAATTCTCCTGTTGACAGTAGTAGGTAAATTAAAAAAAAAATGTTCAGGGGTGCACCATAATTTTGTACCAGTTGCACGGATTGGTTGCTACCACTGGTGGCGGAACGTTATTTGTGTAGAAGGGTGGAAGGGGGAGGCGGCGGTGGCAAACGAAAAATAAGTTTTTTGAGAAGTTGCCTTCCCCCCTTTACCTCTCCCTTACTCTGCCCCTTTTCGCAATAAATGTTGGAAACTTGGATGTCCCTAAAAGTTATTTGGAGATGTCCTCCTCCCCAAATTTAGAAAATCAGATTATTTTAATGCTATTTGGAGAAGTCTTCTACAAAAATTTTTTTTAACTTAAATGCTTCTAGAAGCCATCTGGAGTGGTCCTCGCCTTTAATTGAAAAATAAAAATAGATGTCTCTAGAAACTATTTAAAGTGGTCTTCTCTAATTTAAAAAAAAAAATGTAAATCTTTAAATGCTATTTGAAATGATCCTCACCTGGACATTTTTGAAAATAGGATGCTTTTAGAATAAATTTGAGTTGTCAGATGGATTTTTTAAAATGATTTGTATCTGGAATATATTTGGAGTGACCCTTTCCCAGAAAATTTTAAAAATAATATTCCTCTAGAACAGGGGCGTACACACAAAGGAGGTCCAGTGGGTCCCAGCCCCCCCATGGAGAACATGAAGGATAAATAAAATATTAAATACAAAGGGACGATTTAGCAATGTTAAATCACCTTAAAGCAGTGGTTGAAAATAACCCAATGTCTTGATACAGTGTGAGCAGTGGTGCATCCATGATTATGTCATGAGGGGGGAGGGGGGGCGTGCCTACACCACAAAAGAAATACTTTTAGGAACCAATAGATCATAAACACCGCGTCTTACTACCCGTTAGGGTTATACACACTTAGCTAATGTGTAATGGTAGGGTGATTGTGAGATGAAATGGAGGACCTACAGTTTAACGTGGGATCCGAACCACGGTGGAGGCCTGGCATTCCTCACATTCACAAGTTGTGAATAATACACGTCTTGTCAGAGGTGAAGGAAGGGTTTGGCAATCAGATAAATATGTGCCGGGTCCAAGGATTGAACCCGGACCCTCAGCACAGAAGTCTGACACCTTACCCCTAGACCACCAGGTCACCTTTAGGAACCAATAAAATGGTGGTCCGTGCCCTTGGGGCTTTTCACCCCTGGAGAAAAATTTGTAATTCTAAGGTTCAAAATGGTGCCCTTTAATTATATTTTGTACCTAATTGTTTCTGATTAAACTTATATGGGTTATAAATATATGTTACCTTCGATTTGATTGCCAGCTTTAATTTCTAGGTATATTCACTGTAGAATTTACATTTAGTTTGTGAGTATAATTTTTAAATTAATATAAAAATGAACTGTTAAAAATAAAGATGCCTAACTCAAGTGACTGTATTTTAGTTAAAATATGAAAATAAGTCAATAGTAAATAACACGCTCTTTACTACACAAAGGAGTGGTGAGATAGGAGGGTAGTGTGCGGGAAAGCCAGGGTTCGGAGTAAACGGGGTGAAACATGTGTTGTTCGAACACATTGGACGTATGTCTTAAGAGAAGCACTGCACCCTTCAATCCGTCAATTTAATTTTTGAAAAATATCTCAAAAAGGGGGGATTATAGCTCCTTAGTCCCACCCCCTTGAATCCATGCCTGAGTGTGGAACATGCCCAACTGGATTTAACGCTGTCTAGTCTGTATAGCGTTAAGTATTTTGTTTAGTAATAATGGATTTAATTGATTATTGACTTGTAACTTCTATACTTTGGATCCTCCTTTAGAATAATTTCTGTGTGCTCCCTGCTCTAGAATATATTTGATGTGTGCTTACACCGACATACTTTTGGAAATTGGATGCTTTCAGAAACTATTTGGAGTTATCTTTCACTACGATTTTGTTTTAATTTGGAAAATAATTTAACATTGTCTTGTTTACTCTCTAACCAATAGTAAACAAAAGTAAAGATCTCTAACTACCCCCACTTTGTTGATGAAGTAATACATTATAATTGTTTTTGGTCTCTAAAAAAACACAATACCCCCCTCACCCAACACCCCTCTCCCTGCCCTCTTATTATATATTCTTATTTCTATGAGCACTCACCTCGATATATCTATATTATCCGTATATATTATAGATTGAATTGAAGTCTCCCCTAAAATAAACCAAGTTGAACGCTAAATAGCTTGCTAAGGCATCCAATATTAATAATATTTTGGCCTCCTGCGTGGGAAAGCGACCCTAACCCAGTGATTCCCAACCTTTTTTCTTTAGAAGAACTCTTAAAATATTTCATAAAATCTTATCACACATTAGGTACGACAAGGGTAAATTATAAAATAGACATATAGATCATTAGGGTTGTTAAATACGAGTAATAATAATAATAATAATAATAATAATAAATTTATACTTTTGAATAAAATATTTCAGGATTATTTATTGCCTATTTCTATTTACTATTACTAATTACTGTCCTCCGGTACTTGAACTTGGGTTATCACTATTCTTACCAATCTCACTTTTAATATTACTATCGGCACTATTCTCTTCATCTTCCTCGGGTACATGAGCTATATTTATATATCTCCACACTGTCCAAAAAATATTGTCAGATTAATAAAAACAAAGGTTGGAGATTCTCGCGGAACCCTGGTTAGGAATCACTGCCCTAACTCCTCCTTTTGTAATCTCATTACGGTTACTGTTTTGTCACTATCTGCCCTTAAAATTATCTTTTTTGCACAACTAAGCCTTCGGGGGCACAATGTACTACTTCACACAACGTATAGTTAACAATAATCTCTATCCCACTTTAAACTCGTTCTTTTTTTCAAGGATGTAAACTATCTATAAAATTTTGGATTGACGTTGAACAATTATTTTCTAGGAGATCTCCAAAAACATTTACGTCACTTCGTAATATGCAATTTGAGGAAATAAATCTAGAGAACAATAGGTCAGGGAAGACTCTATAATTTGGCCAGGCTCATTGCCTAGTCTAAATAAAAGTATTGAAATATATCCTGAAGAGGTTCTAAACATGGTTGATAGAAAACACACTCGAAAACTTAAATCAAACTCTTAAAAATAAATAATTATTTATCAGCATTTATCATTGGACTCAAAAGGCTTTTATCCAACATAGCTTTGTAAATCTTGTTTAAATATTAATTTTCACATACAGATACGAGATTTTTAAAAGGATGTAAGGTAGCAATATAATAATAATAATAATAATAATAATAATAATAATAATAATAATAATAATAATAAATTATCATGGTGCCCCCCTGTCATTTTTTTCTGGATCCGCCACTCTGTGTGTGTGTGCGTGTATTATATGAAACAGTCAATGTGTTTCAACATTAATAATATTGTTTATTTCTTATTGTTTTTAATAAGTTCTTACTTGATTTAATTATTTAAAACGTAAGGATCAAGCTAAACAAGATTGCCAGTGACAAGGAGGTCGGGGTTTGATTCTCGGCCAGGTTTACTAAGGGTAGTTTATCCGTAGCCCTCTCTCTAAACAAATACGGGTACATTTCATCAAAACTTTCCTTCCTCTTCCCCTATCAGCTAGAATAATCAGTGGAAATTACTGATAGCCTGAATAGGCACCTGAAATTAAAACGAATTAATTGTTGAAAATAGGTTACACATGACCATTTAACCTATTATTTATGTAAACTCTAGCTTTGTGTAAGCGTAAACAGTGTAGGTGATATAACAATATGTAGTCTATCTCATTTTAGTTGACAGTAAAAGTTAACTAATTTGACCCGCTTCGGTGGCCGCATGGTCACCCATTAGAGTAATTATTACATAAGCGTGTAATCCGAACGGGTTGTAAGACGCAGTTCTAAAAGAAAAAACCTCTTTGGTTTGATTAACAACGATGAGGTCGGAAGGGGGGAGGATTATTCCCGATTAAAAAAAAAAAAGTGAATGCTTTTAGAAGCTAGTTGAAGGCTTTTTTTTTTTTACATCTTTCATATTTATAAGTATTTACTAAACATTTTACACAGATAGAATAAATCTAAGACGGGTTGAGGGTATAGGGCCGTGTGTTAGAGCTCCTTATACTCCTCGGTTCCGACGCCCTGCTATCAACTAAGTAAGGGTAAGATAGAAATTTAGTCTACACGTGATTAATTATTGTATAGTTAATATTCACATTTTCCTAAAAAAAAAGTGACATGTATAAAAGTGTGTGTTCTTCAAGACAATTTTTTTTTAGCATCGCGTCCTACTACCCGTTCGTATTATAAGGTTTCAAGACAAGTTAAACCATCAATAGAGGATTGTGCTTGTTTGTGAACCCTTCACGAGAATCTCAAGTTAGCAAAATATCACAAGATAAACACAGGCGGACAGCTGGACTGTGTAGTGAGTGGGGAGGCGATCAGCCACGCGCATTATTCCTCTTGACCTTGAAATAGTTTTCCATTTCTTTGCTTCTCTTCTTCTGACATGGGGTGGCAGGGTAAGTGTGAAGAGGAAAAGATTAGAGAGAGACAGACGCTGTAGTTCAAGATAACAGCACAGAGCATTTTCATTTTAAGACATGAGGTCTAACACGAATGATACTTTCTCACGTACCAAGGCGGCCCCCTTAAACAAGACACGAGCCCGATCATTAAAAGAAGGGGGATGTTTAGGGGTTGTTATTACGTTACAATACAGACGGACCTGGTAATAAACGTTCCTTAGAGAAGATGAAACTATTATGCTGTATATCCATCTCTTTACAAGAATAAATAATTATAATAAAAAAGTAATTTTCTGGGAGGAAATTAACTTGATATTATTTGAGATTTCATTTAAAAAATTAGAAAGACCATAAAAATATAGTTGGAACTTGAGATGAGTAAATTCGTAAAATGTATTAGATATTATTTAATCGCTTCAGTGGTCGCGTGGTCTAACGCGTCAATCTCCTATTATACTGGATTGCCAGTGCCGGGGATATCGAGGTTAGAATACCGGTTGGGTGTACTGTTTATTTTTTTCCCACCCATCCTTCACGTACATTCTGGTACATTTCCTCTGAAATGTTACCTCTTTCATCCCTATTGCAAATGCATTTTAAATAATAAGAGTTAAATAGAAGGGATATAAAACCTATTTATTCCATTGATTGAAATATTTCCTCCAAAGCTATGTTTATTTTATGTATTTATATTTATTACGAATACACATAGATATTTCGTATTAATCCACGCGTTTACGTCGTCTGTACCTTGACTCAAGTGTTGGACATATGTATATGTGGAACCTGGTGTCAGTCACGTCTTGTTTGGTTTGCCAACGATGGAGAAATCAGGTATTTGAATCCCGTGGCCGGGTGTAATAAGGTGGATTTTTTCCCATAAATTGTCTCCCACTCTCCTTACACACGAAAATGTGAATACACTTCTTATAGATCAGAGTTTGGCAATCATTTATGTTCCCGATCAATTAAAAAACTTATCAAAAGTCCCGACATCACTTATTCCTACGTATTATAATAATTCCTTAGATTCAACCTGTCCTCAAGTACTTACGTACCCACATTTATATAAAAAAAATATTGTATTAATAAGATGTAATTTTGAATTAATAAAATGTAGTTTTAATATTAAACTATTTAATTTTTCTTTAGATTACCGATTAAGGCCGATAAATGTTATTTAGGTAAAACTAAAATATTATTTGAAAGAACTTGATATATTTACTAAGACTCGAGGATAATGACGATATATTTTTACTTAAACGATCGACTGATAATTTCGCGATCGATCAGTTGCCAACCCCTGTTCTAGATTATACCTTGCTTATCCATAACACATTAATTTAAAATAAAATGTGGGTAGCTTGGATGGGTATTAAGGTATGGAGAGTAGCCCCCTCCTCCACTTCCCGTCCTCATCCCCAACTTTCCCCATCTGTTCTTCCTCCCTCCATCCCGTCCCCAACTACCCTTCTCCCTTGACCTTATCCAACATTGCCCTTCCAACCACCATCCCCATCCACAACTGCCTTTCTCGATCCCACCTACAATTGCCCCTCCACCCACCATTCCTATTCCAAACTATCCCTCCTCCTCAACCCCATCCAAAGTTGCCCCTTCTCCCACCATCCTTATCCCAATCACAAACTTCCCCTCCACCATCCAACACCCTCACTCACACACCCACTCTTAAACCCCCTCCACTCTACTCCTAAATATTAAAATTGTTTTAGTAATTTTATTAACTACCAAATACTGTCCTTCATACAAAAATCGAGGGGGTCTTGGCAAAAACATGATAGCCCTCATTTGACGACAAAATATGTTAGCAGTGATTTCTGGTTGCATACACAATTTGGTTTTATAGTCAGTCAAGACCTTGAGGATAACTAAGATCCATGAATATTTTGCTTTTTTTTATAGCTAGATTTTGGATTTTAAAGAAGCTTAAATTGTATTAAATATACCATCTAAATTATTTTATCGAGGTATAGTATGGAGTTGCTAATGTATATAATTCATAATAAAATAGTGGTTTACTCGGAATAACGTAAACTACTATTTCAACCCTCTGACGCGAAAAAAAAAATAATCGTAAGAATATTCCTCCAAACTTTCGATCGAATTATTTAAGATAATTTTATCTATTGTTTGGATGTAGAACAAATTATACTACACATATACCTTAATTCCATTACTTATAATAATTCCAATCATAAATCTAACTATTAATTAAAGATATTGACCAGTAGGTCACTAACGGTGGTAAGCGTGAGGGGTAGACGAAAGTATTTCATGGGAGTTATTGACGGACCACTCAGTTTAATTAATAATATAATATCTTATAGTAATAACTAGACTGAAAACCAATTAACGCAGATTTAGAAGTGATGCAATTTTATTTTCTAAGCCTTTTATTCCTTCTGTCATGACTTTGTTTAGTTTAACACTGAAGCGTTATTGAC
Source organism: Timema podura (assembly GCA_033556935.1). NCBI lineage: Eukaryota > Metazoa > Arthropoda > Insecta > Phasmatodea > Timematidae > Timema > Timema podura. The sequence continues at coordinate 16,687,188 of JAVRXN010000004.1, read as the reverse complement.
ATTTTTAACGACCGCTTGTACTAGAAAAAAACGGCAGATAAGTTATTTGTTTCATTACTCTCTCGACTCATCGGAGAGAGAAATATTGTGATTTTAAAATAAATCGAAATAGAGATTTTGATAAATGTCGACGTTTCATGACCCCATAAAACCAAAAAAGAGGGTTTTCATGCTCCCGTCTGTCTGTCTGTATCTCGGCCACTAAGAGTAGTTTACTTAAGGGAGAAAAGGAATGTCGATTTGATCAAAATCGGCTTTAACGATAGTGATTTAAATTCATATTAGAAACAAAATGGGCATCTTATTTTCCAATGAACATTACTTTGAGGTACTTTCGTAGCCAACCCACCTCGGTGGCTTAGTTAGCTAGCGTGAAAGTTTCGTGTTGAGTTAGACTGCCGAGGATGGGGAGATCGAGGTTCGAATCTCGGTCAGGTGAACTGGGGCTATTTTTTCATAAATGGTTTTCCATTCTTCCTCCACGCAAATGCAGGTTCACTTCCTCTATATTAAACCTTCCCAATTATTAACCCATTAGGGTAATTAGTACTTAAGCGTGTAACCTGAACGGGTAGTAAGACGTGGTGCTAAATATTATTATTTACGTGAGCAGACATTTATAATTTTGATATCTCTTTCACTCTTTGAGATGTGAAATGGCTTGTCATTAAAAAGTTGGACCATTAAAAATAAAAATAATTTGAAATATATTTTTATAAAACAAATAGTTCCAGAGCTATAAGCAAATATACTATTTAAATGGAGGTCTGGAAATGGGTGACAGAAATGTTCCTCTTTTCAATGTGTTTCTGTAAGATTGTATATTATTTCATTTATGATCTTTGGTGGAATGTAATGCATGTATTGTATTATGTTTCTGCAACTATTTCTATTATTTTGTTTCACTTATCTTATGAGTTTTAAGTGAATGTTTCCTTTTTTTAAGCATAGAAGTGATAAAGTTTGTGTGGTGAACTGTACGTTGTAGTTTAAAAAAAAATTAGATGCTGGTTGGATAGGCTATAACCCCATAGGCCATGTCTAGGTTTTGCGGTGATGGGGTAGGTGAGGGTTTGATTCTTGGTCGGGTGTACTGAGTGTGTTTCTTTGATCTTGAACGGTTCCTTATACTCTCCCGACACACATAAAAACGGATACATATAGTCTAAACCAGTGATTCTTAAAGGGTGTGCCGCGAAATTCGTTAGGTATGCCGCCAGATTCTCGACGTTATGATATTGTTTATAAAAAAACCCATTAAAAGTAGTATCATTCAATATTAATTTTTAAAAAGAAATAAAAGAAAATATTTTAAAGATTTAATATATTTATTTTCCAGAGAATTTAACGGTTTACAATCAAAAAGTTGATTAATTAATGATAATATTGTCGTTAATCGCATAAAAACTCAATTAGTGGTCGAATAGAGGACACCACACGCATTTATTGTTCAACTGCGAGAAGTATCTCTGAGCATGCGCATTACCGAGTCCCGCAATGTCGCCACTTTCAGGTTCAGTGAGCCGCGTGAGTAAGGTGGGTAAATCACTGGTCTAAATTCTACCTTCCCCTATCCCTGTACATTTTGTGTAAACATACGGATAAATTGGGTGGGTAGTATGAATAGGTGTGTGGATAGGTACATAAAAAAAGCTAATCGGAATCGAATCTTGGCCCTCCCTTGATAGATTCCAAAGTGCCAGTCTCTCCCTGGCTCTCCCTGAGAGCTGATATTAAACTACAATTTGAAAAACCTAACGTTCGAGGTAAATTTTATTTTGTTACTATTACTCTCATACCATATTCCTTCCACTTCTGGATCGTTATTCAAAAACTTTACGACCTTGGGGTTAGAGGGATGGATGTCTTGGAGAGTTGAAGGGGGTGTGGGGGGAGGCGTCCGGCGTGCGTGTCTTTAACATTCCACCCTCCCTTCATCTTCTTCCTTCCTGAAAAAAAAAAACTCACCCCTTCTCTAATTTTTTCAAGACGTTCCCGCTAGTTTTAACCAAGGTGCGTGCCCGCGTGCTTGCTACTTCTAAAAGGTTTTTTTCTTAGGATAGGTATTGGGAAAGCAGGAGGATTGAGAAGGGGGAAAAAAAAGCGGTGAAAAAGGTATGTTGTTTTAAAATTGCGTGTGCGTCCATGTGAACGTGAGGTGAAATTTGACGTGACTACTAAGGGGGGTTCGTCGTCCTTCCTACTTCCTAAATCTTTCTAAGTAGGAGATGTGGGGGGGAGTTGACGGGTTGAGGGGTGTCTTCTATTCGTAACCTGTGGATCACGAGGTAAAACGGCTGAAAAGGGGGGTGGTCTCGCGTTTATTATACTAGTTTAAGAGTCGAGGGTCGCCTCAGTGGCGTGAAATACAAACATGGTTGGCTACTATAGATGAGGGGGAAGGGAGGAATATATATATCCTTTCAGCCTCGGTGCGATGACATTCTTTGCACGCCCTGTTTTATCCCGTACATAATTTTGTGTTAAGGTACTCAATGGCCTTTTGATGTCTTCCCTTACTCGATAACATCCTTCTGAACTAACCCTAACTATCGTAAAAAATGTAATCAAACTTATTATTATTATTATTATTATTATTATTATTAGCACCGCATCTACTACCCATTCGGTTGTACGCACTTACGCTAATGTGTAATGGTAGGGTGATTGTGAGATGAAATGGGACTACAGTTTAACGTGGAATTCCGAACCACGGTAGAGGCCGGGCATTCCTCACATTCACAAGATGTGATTAATACACGTCTTGTCAGAGGTGAAGGATGGGTTTGGCAATCAGATAAATCTGTGCCGGGACCGAGGATTGAACCCCGGACCCTCAGCACAGAAGTCTGACACCTTACCCCTAGACCACAGGTCACCCTATCAAACTATACATTCCGTAGAACATAAGTTTATGTTCTCTCTCACTTTTTTTTACCAAACAAATTTGTATGTTTTCCACCACAGATACAATAACAGCACAACCCGCTTCGGTGGTCAAATGTTCTAAGGTGTCACTCTCGCAATAGACTGGAGTGCAGATGAAGGGGAAACCGGGGTTCTAATCCGGTTGGGTGTTCTGAGAGTGTTTTTTTTCCTAATTGGTCTTCTACTCTATCCTCTACGTAAATGTGGGTACACTACATTTTAATTCAACTTTAATCATTAACACACTAGCGTAATTAGTACAAGTGCGTACAACCCTGACGGTCAGTAAGACGTGGTGCTAAGTTAAAATAAAAAACTAATAAAAATCACAGAACACTATTAAAATTATTCAGACGTATCCTACCCTAACTGGTGGTCACATGGTCTATGACATCAGGTTTGTAACATATTGAATTTACGGTGAGGTGGAGGTGGAGGTCGAATCTAGGTCAAGTATTCTGGAGGCGTTTTATTCACACATGTTAATTTCTTTGTGGTTCTCCCCATTATATTTCCACGTGAATGTGGGCAAATTTAACCAAACCCCATTCGCATATCTTTGATGTAGATATAACCACCATATAACCCTTGTATTCAAATAGTATAAATATAAATATACTTATCAATTAAAATTACTTTCTTCTTTCTCTCAACACCTCGGAGAGAAAGTATTATATCGTAAAAATAAATAAAATTTAACTCAATATTTTAATTAATGTCGACGTTTCATGACCCCCTGAAACCAAAGAGGTGGTTTTCACAATCCCGTCTGTCTGTCTGTCTGTACCTCGGGCTAGAACCGAAACTATTTTACCGATTGGGCTAAAAATTGGTATCTAGGGTGTTCATAAGATCCTCCCGAGGTATTTTTGGAGTTTGAGATCCAACCCTAAAATTAACAGTAGTTTACTGAAGGACAAAAAGTATTTGAGGAAAGATTGAATTTAAGGATAAAATACAAGACAAAAAAACAACATTAGCGCAAAGAAACGCTAACTATGGAATGTATTCTTAGGCACCCAAAATGTTTAAAATGGGCAGGCAAATGCGCATTAAAGATATGGCATTTAGGCACCATAATAGGCACTTAAGGGGGAAAAACACTCAATAGGAAATGCATGATTGGTTTTACTACCTACTCTTTTATTTTTTAAGGCCAATTCACATTGAGCTGTTTTTTTTAGCACTACGTCTTACTACCCGTTTGGGTTGCATGAATATGTTGTACTAATTACGGTAATATGTTAGAGGATAGGAAGGAATGTAAAGGAAGTGTATCTGCACTTGCGTGGAGGGAGAGTGAAAAACCATTTAGTAAAAAAACCTTGAGCACACCGGACCTAGATTTGAATCTGGATCTCCCCTTCATCAGTAGCCCAGTCTTCTGTGAGAATGAAGCCTTAGCCCATTCGACCACTAAAGAGGGTCACATTCTGTTAGTTACTAAATAGTTTTATAGATTTTAGGTAGTGAAATGGGCTTTAATAACGGATATGTTTTTAATATTCTAATAATTCAAGTTCTACTTCATGAGATTTCAAGGGACAAATAAAAAATGTGCCGCTTTACGAAGAAGTTGGACTTTACTCCTACAACGACATGCTGTTTCCTCCAAAGATATCCTCCAACGGTCCCATTGTCCTCCAACCAATTTACGCTCTTTGGAAGCTATTTAACAAGTGTCTATTTTCAAACCTACTCCAAATAAGTATGCCACAGCTTACAACTTCTAAGGAACTGGTTTCTCTTTCAGCAGAAAATCCATAACGCATTATAAAGAGGAAGGCAAACGTCAAAAAAGGTGCTTAAGGCACTTATTAATAAAAATAGGCAAACACTAAACTAACAGGCAATCACAGCACTTTTAAATGAACACATTGTACTCGTAATAACACGAGAAGCATTTATATCTCAGCTACCTGTTTAACGATCAAGGAAAAGAAAAGGCAAACAGGAAAAAGTTCGGTCCCCGGCTGATAGGTTTATAAGTCGTTCGGGACCTAAGAAGGCTGCCGACTCCTGCCTTGGAACATGTGACCATTGTTGCGTGTAAGAACCACTAATTAATATCCAGAATTTGCTCCATACAAGTTGACCAAACCTGAATCTGTGATGGCACGGTCGGTTTCAAACTCGGCTATAACAATATCCCCGACATAATAATATGATAAATAATAGAAAGTTTTCCAGCTCTTCATTGATCCTGAGAATGTTCTATAGTCGGGTCTCGCGTATCCACGTGTCTCCCACGTATGGATTTAATACGTACAACCCGTTAATTAATTGGTATTACCAGTACGCGACTAATAAGCCGCTCGCTCCCCCCCTCCCTGCCCTCCCTCCTAGTTAAATGGGAGCGCTAATTAAACAGGGGAAAGCACAAACCCCAGCACAATGTGATTACCACCATGTACACATACACAGACACAAGTACACGTGAACTATAACAGTATTGCGCAGCTACCAATATGATTTATTACGTCCTGAAGGGTCTCATGTTTGAGTCTGGAGGAGGTACACCCTTGTATTTATTATTCTTAAGCTTTTTTTTTGGTTGTTGTAAGAAAATACTGTCAAATGCTTAGGTGGCTGCATGGTTTAAGGCGTCACTCTCGTAATTGAATAAACTGACGATGCTGGGAGAAGGGCGTTCGTATACGAGTTGGGTGTATTGAGGGTGGCTTTTCCTAAATTGTTTTAAATTCTCCTTCCACGTTAATGTGGGTACACTTCTTTTAAATACAACTTTCATCATCCTCAACACATTAACGTAATTATTAGACAGAACGAGTAGCAAGGCGTGGTGCTAAGAATAAAATAGAATAAAAATATCCTCTCATTTCCAAAATATTGAACAGAAATTATTGACAAGGGTGTCAATATGAGTCGTCAACCATCCACCTAACACCTACCCCACCCCAACACCTCTACCACCATCAACGCCATCACCCTCCTCATTTTTCTGCACTATACCATTACCACCCCCACCTCCACCCCCCACCCTCACCACCTCCAAAACCTCCACCATCATCAGTGACATCGCCCCCACAGTACTCCACACCACTATAATTACCACCACCATCTTCAGCCCCCCCAACTTCCCCTCACCATCAACACCCCCATTATTACCACCACTACTAAATCTCCACTCACCATCAGAATTATGTTATCAATTTTTGCCACAAAAATATTATTGTGTTTTATAAAAAAAATCCACATATGAAATTTTGACTGTACCCATCCTGGCTATCTGTAAAGACACTTTAATTGGTCTAGGGAGCGTTGAAGGAGGATATTAGAAGAAATATACCTGGATTTGCGTGGAGGGAGCGTGTAAAATCATATAGGAAAAACCATACATCGTAAAACTGGTCAAGCTTAAAAACCTAGCATAACCTTCATCGACATACCAAACCAGATGAGAATAACGCCTTAGCTTGTGTACCCACCAATGCATGTAGAAATAAAACACACTCTAACGGTCGCGATAGTTGAGCAAACTATCGAGGCAATTTTCTACTTGGAGTACTCTAGTTTCCCAACCTTAAACACTGATTATAGCTACGAAAGTGTGATAACTTATCGAAGCCTACTTATTGCTGAGTGCCTTTACTTGCAGAGGGAAAAGCAGCCAATGAACGTTCATCTATTCACCTGTAATTTCCTAAATAAGGGTTATTTTAGAGTCATTAACGTTGGATAAAACATATGTGTTGGTTAACCAGTGACAGTCATTGCTGAAAGGATTGAAAGTCTGCGTAGCTGCTTTCAGGAGAACTTAAGAGAAAACTGAAAATGGTAAGTGAAGTCTGTCAAGTTGTTAGTGTAGGGCACGAGTTTATGCCAGAAATTTTTAAAGTTTTTGTATAACTTTTTTTTTGGTTGAAATAAACCAAATTTTTCTCCAGTACAAACATAGTTTAATTTTATTCATACGGTTATATCAACAATTGAGAATATCTGTCAAGGGTGTCCCGGAATTTAATGACAACTCTTTATTTTCATTTAAAATTTGCTCATCTAATGCCGCAATGCTCATGACATATTAAAAAACTGTTGATATCACAATGTGTAGAAGACTTGTCTTGTATGTTTCTACCAAATCAGTATTTTACTCATTTTGGGCAAATATACTTTGGCATAGTAACTTCATAGTTCGCTTTCCCATCAATATCATCTTAAGGGGGCCGTCTATCAAAATAATGAGATTCAAAGGGCACATCCAGAAATACTGGCGTTAGTTAAGAAGTTGTTTTTTTATTTCAAAATAAATCTCACTTCAAGTGAGATGGGATTAAAATAATCTTACATATCTAAGTTTTACAATTTCATAAAGTTATGTGAAGGATACTTTCAGCCAAAATATCGTTCGACACTTATTTTCAGTTGGTAGCGTGTCCATTTGCTGAGCTAAAGGTCCTGGGTTAAATTCACGGCATGGCCGAAAAATTGATCATTTGTGAACTGTGGGTTTCCTATTTCACATTGATAAGTTAAGGGCTGGGGCTGGGTGTTGTGTCTGTCCTAGATTTAATTTAGTTTGTAAGTCATGTGCTGATATAATCAAGTGGTTCACAAAGTGCACGTGCAAGTGTACTTCAAATAAATAAATTAATAAAAATAATAAGGTGAAGTGTCGCAGTTCTGAGATCAATAAAATTTACGCTTCATTTACCTTGTAAGGCTTACCTTGCATTATTCCACTATGGCGCAGCTTATAAGATTGGATAATAGTGTAATCCGTCAAGCTAGGATTGTTACCGTTCAGCTTACACTGAGTCTGCATAATATTTTTATATCTACGAAAATATTTTTGTATTATATGTTTAAAAGACCTAACGTTCCTGATACATTAATGTTGCATGCTCAGATTTGGTCATAATGTTGATTTAGTTACTAATGTTCCATGTTCCAGAGATTGTCCCATGTTTATTTTGGTATTCTTGATATCTGAGTCATTAATATTTCATGTTCTAGAGATTGCCCGATGTTTAATTTGGTACTCTTGATATCTGAGTCATTAATGTTGCATGTTACAGATGTTGCCATAATGTTAATTTAGTTACTAATGTTCCATGTTCCAGAGATTGTCCTATGTTTATTTTGGTATTCTTGATATCTTAGTCATTAATATTGCATGTTCCAGATGTTGCCATAATGTTAATTTAATTACTAATGTTTCATGCTGCAAAGATTGTTCTCTTGTTGTTGTTTGTATTCTGGTTCCTCAATGACCAATGTTCCATGTTCTAGATGAGGGCCCAGGTGTATCTGTGTATCTTCTTGGCTACGCTAGCTGTCACGTTGATGGCTGTACCTGTGCCTGTACCTGAGCCGGGAATCGTACCTTATGGAAGGGTGATTCTCCACGTCCCAATTCTAGGCTCACTTATGAAGAAAATACCCTTAATAGGAATTTTCCTCTAGTAGCACACAATCTATCAAGAATAATATTGGACGAATAAATGAGCCTTTCGAACGTTAGCATACACCCAATATCACCTCTGAGGTAACCACAGATATTATGGAGAGCTACCACGCGCCTAGGAAACCGGGAGAGCAGGGAAAACACAGGGAAGTTTGAAAAATCTAGTAACACTACTGGAATATTGGTTAATTTGAGAGATCTGAGAGATTAAAATATGCATGGAAAAAAAAAGTGAACTGAAGAAATAAGCACGCTGATTCAAACGTGTCCTATAACCTCTTAAGTTGGATATGTAGGGAAGACGAGAAAAGGTGTTTTTGATCTTTTTATATCTAATTTTTTTTGGTCAAAATAAATCAAATATTGCTCCAGTAGAAACACAGAGTTTAATTTTCTTCGCATTGTGATATCAACAGTTGTTGAATATCTGTCATGAGCATAGCGGCATTAAATGAGAAACTTTTTAAATGAAAGATAAAGTTGTCATTAAATTCTAGGACACCATCGACAGATATTAAAAAAGTTGACATCAGCATGTGAAGAAAATTAAACTCTATGTTATGGAGCAATTTTTTTTAATTTATTTAGACAAAAAAAGTTTTGCTATTAAAACTGCAAAAACACTACCTTTTCTCCCGTCCCCTACGTCCACATCTTAAACAAGGGTTAGGAATCTACAAAATATGTATTTCCTTATCAATCTTTAATCATCCTGTTCTAAAAATAAGTTACATGACTTCTCAATTAGTCAGTTTGATAAAAAAATTAAATTTTATTACGCCTTTCTTCAATCTAAGTTGCCTGGAAAATCGGGAATTCCTTCTGGGAAGACTTGGAAGATGCAGGGAATACGGTAGTCAGAAAATAGTGCAAACCCTTTAATGGAAAAAAGCTTTTTCTTCGCTCTCTCTCGGATAATTATTACCAATATCCTCGCTTTCAGTTATGTCGGAAAGTCTATGTTGGGAGTAATAAGGAACCACTGGAAACATTGACGAACAGCGTTGTGAAATGTGTTTTATATTGATGGGAAGATTGACCACGAATAAACAAGATGATGACAACGCTCTCTCCCAATAGTATCCATGCAATTACCTCAGATATGATATCCAGTGTAGTGTAGGGGTAGTGTAGTGTAGTGTAGTGTAGTGATTCTGGCTGGAAAAAAACTGTAGTTTTTTTAATTGCGCTTAATATTGTTAGCATCTCATTGTACTATTAATGTTAGTTTATTGATATTGATAACAACAATAAAAAAGTCACAGCTTCAGATTATACGATTTGACGTATTCATTTTAATAAATCAGGTTTAGTAACTTTTGTAATTGTCAGTTACTATTTTTCCTATCAGAATCTTACTATAGATTTATCTAAGCGATTCAAGTCAACCCCCCGTGTCAATTAAAGATGATGCACCAAGCTCTCATCCAATAAGAAAAAGGCAATTAATACATAAACCATAGCTTCATCATTGTACTCAGCATCATTTTAAGCGGTCGTTCAAAACTGTATCCAAATTATTAACATAAAAACATACAAAGAGATTTAAAAATGAAAGCAAACAAACCAGTTTGATCTGGAGGAAATTTTTAAATTTAAGACGCTAACACATTATTTTGGATTAACTTTATTATTTGCTTATAAAGATGCTTTATATTATTTGTCAATATCTACTAATAAATATCACTTTATAGTACATTCACGATAAGCGTCTCCTTATTTTGATCGATTTCAATAAACGTGATTTGTTGATAAATTACATATTATACATTTTTTTATATTGATAAAAATTAAGGATGTGTGCGAAGGCATTTTTTCTTCGAGTCAAGTTTGAATGTAAACATAGATTTTTTTTTCCAAGCTCGAGCAATATAGAGCTATATTTGTATTATACATATTTGAAGTTAAATTTCTGTAATAGAAACTAACTATATATATATATATATAAACCATAAATAAGTATAAATAGATTTTTTGTAGTGAATTTTTTTGGTGAAATTTTTATAATAACACAAATTCGGATTTTAAAATACACTTAATATAAATGTATAATATTTTAATTTGATAAAAAAATATCTAGGGACTCTATTTGCTATGAAATAATATTTTAAAAGTGAATAAAATCAACTGAACTCAGAATTTTCGAGAAAAAAATTGAGAATTGTGAGTAGGTACTTAAAATATTTGATTTTAGTTAAAATCTTCAATATTAAATTTTATTATAAATGATTTAACTTAGTGAAAATGGGATAAACAATAAGTTTGTGTAAGTTTTTATTTATTAGGGTGCTCTTTATTGAGCCTGGGCCATCCGCTATTTTTCGAGCTTTACCAAAACCAATCTTAATTTAATATAGAAAAAATAAATAACATCATTTAATCAGAGAGTTATCCTATTAAAAGTTTACAAATTTTCAATAGTGAAGCCACAATCTATGATGTATAATTTACTTTAGTCCGTGAATGTATGGACGCTATTTTTTTTTTTCACCGCGTCTTACTACCCGTTTGGGTTATACGCTTAAGTACTAATTACACTAATGGATTAGGAATTGGGAAGGTTGAATTTAGAGGAAGTGAACCCGCATTTGCGTGGAGGGAGAGTGGAAAACCATTTAGGAAAAACCACCCCCAGTTCACCCGACCGAGATTCGAACCTCGATCTCCCCGTCCTCAGTGGTCTGGCTCAACACGACTGGCGCGTTAGCCAACTACGCCACGGAGGCGGGTATGGACGCTATTAAGACAGGGTTTGTTTTGTCATACAAAATATTAGTCATTGAGGTCCTCCACCCCCCGCCCCCCAAAACTTTCAGATGTGGATTTACACAAAAAAACACATAAAGGTCTAAACTTACGCTGTTCTTCTCTGCGAAACATGTGACTTGGACGATTTTACGCCCGGGGTTTGACTCATTATCTTTAATTTTTTAGGGAATCTTATCATAAAAAGACAGCTCTCATCGGTGGTCTAGCAATTTGGTGCGTCACTCTCCTTTTGGAGTGAAATTACAGTGAATGAGAAATCAAGGCTTGAATTCCGGTTGGATGTAGGCCTATCGAGGGAAGTCTTACTAAATTATTATTATTATTATTATTATTATTATTATTATTATTATTATTATTATTATTATTATTATTATTATTATTATTATTATTATTATTATTATTAGCACCGCGTCTTACTACCCGTTTGGGTTATACGCACTTACGCTAATGTGTAATGGTAGGGTGATTGTGAGATGAAATGGAGGACCTACAGTTTAACGTGGGATCCGAACCACGGTGGAGGCCTGGCATTCCTCACATTCACAAGTTGTGATTAATACACGTCTTGTCAGAGATGAAGGAAGGGTTTGGAAATCAGATAATTCTGTGCCGGGACCGAGGATTGAACCTCGGACCTTCAGCACAGAAGTCCGTCACCTTACCCCTAGACCACCAGGTCTCCCCTTACTAAATTGTTTCCCCCTTACTTCCACGCAAATGAGTGTATATTGCCTCCAAAATTATACTTCCCACATAACTATTCCGAATAGCGTAGCTAATTACTATGCGTCTACCTCAAACAGGTAGTAAGATGCGGTGGATTAATTTTTTTTATCACCGCGTCTTACAGCCTGTTCAGGTTAAACGCATATGTACTCATTACAATAAATTAGTTAGGAATGAGGGAGACTAAATTTAAAGGAAATGAACGAGCATTTGCTTTGAGAGAGAGTGGAAAACAATTTGTAAAACTTACCTCAGTACACCCGACCGGGATTTAAACCCCGTTCACCACGTAATCGGCAGTCTAGTCTAGCATGAGAGTGACGCCTTAGACTATGCGGCCACCGAAGTAGGTTTTAGGACTATTGAAATTATAACATTTCATTCTTTATTTATATAATTTATGGCAGAGATAATCGTCGTACGGCGTGAACACAATTTTAATAATCATTCGTAAAATTCACTAAGCCTCTGTGGTCCAATGATCAGAGTCTCTGGCTACAAATCAAAAGGTCCCGGGTTTGATGCACCCCGCTTCTAGATTTTCTGTAAAGTAGTTGTTCTGGAACGGGATCAACTCAGCATCATGACAAAATGAGGAGTTACTTGAAGGAAAAAGTAGTGGCTCTGGTCTAGAAAACTGAGATTAACGGCTGGAGGGTTCGTTGTGCTGACGATATAACACCTTTCATCCTTAAATGTCTGCATTAGCTTCGCCAACAGACCACTGCCACTCAGTCAGTATAGCTTGCTTGCTATATAATTATAATGAAATATAATAAATGAAAACTTAACTTAACCACTATTACCTGGGATCGCAAATAATGTTGTCTTTTTAGAAAGGGTCACAAATAAAAAAGTTTAATTACCTGTGGTTTAGTTTATTGTGAGAGTGACGTCCTAGACCAGGCGGCCACCGAAACGGGTGAAAAAAAATTAAAATAAATAATGATAAAATGGAGTTATACCACTCTTGCTCTGTGGCATTTAATTGTCGTCACGGGTGAGAATTGAGTCCACGCAATCAGCGACTCTGCAGTCTATGCGCATGCGCGGGGCTTACCGCAACATCTGGGCTATGTCCCACATACATAAAACCTGCGATAACGGGGACAAACGCCCTTCAGGGATGAGGGGTATGGGTGGGGGGGTGGGTGGACATTCGAAGGACTTTCAATTACTGAAAATGTCATGGTAGTACCTGATTCTGAACTCACCCGTAAGGGTTAGGAGAGGGTTGGGAAGGGGGGGGATTACTGACCGCGGGTTGGGGATGTACGTGGATTATTTTATGTTTTGAGCTCGTAAAATTGTTATAGAAATTTTACCTGGCTTTTTATCATTGTTAGTTTTTGTAAAGTAATACAATAAAAAACAAAAACAATGTCTGTGTGTAGAACCATAAAGAAGGAAAAAAAAAATCTAACAACTTTTGTTATTTGTTATTTATATGTTTCAAAATCAACTTTGAAGTTAGTAAAATTTGTTTGGAGAAATCATATAAAAATATATCAATAACAAATAAAATAGGGGTAGTAAAGGGCTAAATTAGAATATAAAAGGGTGTGTGTGAGTTATTGTACAGCCAATCACATTCAGTTATAAACAATCCTACACATATTGGATTTCACTGAAAACATATTTGAGCTCTTTGTTGGCTTGTACTCACAAATAACTGTAAAGTATTTATGTATTTGAGGTATTTAACGAGCACTTTCTAAAATAAATGATTACATCAGAACACGAGTACTTGTATGATCGAGAGCAAAAGGACCTACCAATTTTAACAGGAAACATATTTTCACATACCTTCCAGGGTTCTTTTAAATGTCACAATCGACATAGGACAGACGGCTTTACTTCTCCTCCAAAGTAAGTTGTGCTACGGATTTTTATCGCTCAAGAAAAAATTGTCGACCTCGGCTGGGCTCAAACCCACAGATATCAAGTATTGAGGGGAGTACTTTGACCCAATACCATTAAGGCTGACAATTTTTATGTAAATAAATGTTACGACACAATCGTAAAATGTTCTCATATAATGTATTATAATTCAAACAAAACGTTTAAAACTATGTTTTCAGTAAACCTTAAATAGTTTTTCCTCATACAAACAAACCTTTCTTTTAACCACCAATAACTTTTTCATATATTAATTTAAAAAAAAATTGTTCAAACCATTTTAAAAAAAATTTCAAATTTTCAAAACATATTTTTGTAAAATCCCTCTAATTGTTTCATTTATAAAAATATAAGTTATTCTTATTTATAATTAAAAACCATTCACAGATACCCAACAAAATCTTATAAGTAATTTTTCAAAATTTTCAAATTTTCTACTATTTTGTCATGAGTATACTCCCTTTAAATTAAATTAATTTAGGAAAATAAATATACATTATTATTTATTGAGTAAAATAGTCCTCAGACACCAATTTTGAACCAAATCGTAGAATATATTTTCAAAAAATTTCAAATTTAAAAATCAACTATTTAAAAACTACCCTTAAACGAATTTTTCCCCAAATAACAAATATACATTGTTCTTTTTCATGTTATACACTCCCCATTATATATAATTTAAACAAAAGGTTTTATGTCATTTTCTAAAAAATTAGAATTTTCAAAAATCACTTATTAGTAAACTATCCTTAATTTAAGTGATACCGCTCGAATAAAAAAACATCCTGAGGTATATTCATTAAACATATAAATGTCAAATTTGATAAAATCCATCAAACCGTTCATGATATGTGCAAAAAAAAGCTTAATATTATGTTGGTACATTTACATGAAATTCTAATTTCCTTAATGACCTCGGTGGTCTTGGGGTAAAGTGCTCACTTCAAGCCCCGATGTTGGTGGGTTCAAACCCAGCCGGGGTCGAATAATTTTTCTTGAGTGATAAAAAATTCGTAGCACCACATACTTTGGAGGGGAAGTAAAGCAGTCAGTCCCATGTCGATTGTGGACCTGTAAGGTGTGTGGAAATACCTTTCCCATCAAAATTGGTAAGCCCTTTCACGTTCACTCATTGAATTTCTCGTGTGCTGATATAATCAGTCGTTTCAGAGAGTGCACGTTAAATACCTCCAATAATAATAGACTATCTAACTTTCTTAGCTCTACTCCGTTGGTTTAGTAAAATGCAGATAGCTTGGGCCACTGGTAAGTGATAACAACAAAACAAAACAAAAATCTTGATGAAACCTTTCAAAATTAAGTGCAAGAAGCTGTTAAAAATAAATGGCCCACAAAGTCTGGTATGAACTATATCTGAACACGAGGAACGGTGAAAATTAGTCATAAAGGGAAAATACAAGATAATTATTTTTTGTTTTAAATTTTTTGTTTTCCGATGATAAAATTGTTAATGAAACGTTACCCGACTTGTGGGGGCTATTATTATTATTATTATTATTATTATTAATTTTTATTCAGAGAGCTATAAAAGAGAACAACAGATAGCAACTTTTCAAATCTGTATGTAACCTATCTTTTATGTATTTGTTGGGCAGATTACACTAAAAAGAATGTTATAAAAACAATGGGCAACTGTTCACAAATTTCACTGAGCTATTGTATAAATTACCTCCACACGGAGTGGTTTTGAAAGCTCTATTATATTCTATACAAGGATTTATCGAACACAAAAAGAATTCAATTAAACCTGTGTAGGATATGCCTCGTATTTTAGTTACAGCCCACGGACAGTTTATTATTTAAGCGACTGCAAATACAAAATTTTATTTTTATTTTTTAGCACCAAGTCTTATTACACGTTCGGGTTATATGCAAGTGAACAAATTACGCTTGTGTGTAAAGGATGAGGAAGTACAAATTAAGAGGAAGCGTACCCGTATTTGCTTGGAGGGAGAGTGTAAAACCATTAAGGAAAAACACGCCCTCAGTATAGCCGATCGGTATCTGAACCCTGATCTCCTAGTCCTCGGCAGTCCGGTATATTGAGAGAATGACGCCTTGTACCATTGGATCACCGATTAGGGTAGCAAATACAATATTGATTTATAATCTTTTTGCTTTATAACAAGCTCTAAAAAGGTCGGCTTTCTTCATGAATATATGATGTGTTACGTCACAAAGATGTTTGTTAGAAACGATATCAGTGATCACGCTGTCTAAGACACCGGTAACGCAAATAATATTTTTGTGCACCAAGTTTAAATACCCATCCTAGATATTCGCATATCTACATTAATGGGGTGAATATAAATAAGGTAGAACTTAGAGACAATGTAGCCGCATTTGTATGGAAGGAGAGGGAGAAATGACTTGATAAAAAAAAAGTCATCCGGAATTTGAGCTCCAACCTCCTCATATCCCGGCAAACCAGACTAGACGATCTTGGCGTTTAGTTCGCGTTCCCATCGATGTGGGTTGGAACCTTAAAAGTGTATGTATATTTTTTTAATGGTGTAAAGTTTCAATGGGGTAAAAACTAAATTCGATTTGGTGAACTAGAAGTGGATTCAATTTCACATGTACAGACTTTTAAGTCTTCAGCAAAGACCCGTGACATTTTAATTGCAAATTGAATTTAGCAAAGTTAAAATAACGTAGTTTCTACTAAATCCAACCGAAAAAGTTTCCTTTCAAACACACAATTTTGTTTCCGAACCCTGGAATCAACTTGACTTTTTCTCGTAATAAACGATACAAGTTTATTTCCACTCGAAAAGTTGGAAACTTCCCCGCGAGAGAGAGAGAGAGAATGAGAGAGAGAGTGAGAGTGTGTGTGTGTGTGTGTGTGAAAAACCACAGTACCTAATTAAAAACGCTGCCAACCAAAAACCAATTACTTCGATTGTAGTACATTAATTAAGTTTAATTAAACAACTGACCGATGAAGTCCCCACCTCAATGCCCGCCGTTTCCCAAATGAACAACACAGCCGAGAGGACATTTTCAAAACAATTTATATTCCATATTTAAAATTAATTTCATGGTATTTGTCCCACCACAGCCATTTTTATTTTATTATTAATTTGTCGATGATTAATTTGAGGTTTGTAGTTTGTCATATCTCATTTAATTGTTGCAAATTTTGCGCCTCTCGTAAACTAAACGTGATGAAAACTCAAATAATAATTACTTTTTTTTTTAAAGAATATTTTGATAGTTTTTCCTTTTTAAACGTGAACAATTATTAAATAATGTAACGTGTTAGATAATTTCTAACGCTTACACTCAATGAAGCCCTATAATAAGTTTAAAACTATTACTACCAGCTCGAATAAGTTCTAATAGTGCGACAACACAAGCGGTAGACGCCCAATTCTCATCAAAAATACCCCAGTGAACGAGACATCTCGGCTTCGAAGACCAACACACAAACTGATTCCTTGATCACACAACAGGGAATACTCAATTACATAGTTTTAATATCCTACTTGAGGATGATGCCGTCGTAGCATTGAAACATGTCGTATAAATATCGTTGCAGCAGTAACCAAGGAACAGGGAAATACAGATAAGAAAGAAATTCAATTTTATATTTTTTCAAATTTAATAACTTGTTCTGTCAATTCTCAAAATAATACAGAAATACGAAATATGCATGATCACATCATCCTTTGTTTTTAAAAACATAGTTTTAAGTATAACTTTGACTCAAATGTTTAGAATTTTAATATGTACTGAATTTCTACATGTTTTTATAACTTCAAGACATTCATAATTATAAAGTAATTAATATTAACAATTTATTTCAAATATCAATCATATATTGTGCATATATTATATTATATTACACATTTATGTCTTTAATATTAATTTAATACAACCTGTACAAACTAATTTCACTAAAAATTGAATTTTATTTATAAATAAACTTATTCTATTATAACCACTCGTCGGAGGAACTACTGGAAGATATTTACGAGCATCTTCTAAGACTACGTATTGAAGAACGCGATGGTTGAGGAGTATGTGTCACCTCCTCGCCGCGGAGCAAGCTACGGCGGATACTACAATTATTGAGGGATGTTGTAATATTGATTGAGCTTTGAGCTCTATTATTCTATGTCCATATGACGTAGTTCTGGTATGTCAGTGCTACTGACTTGTTTCCATATGTCCATAAGGCATAGTTTATAACTTTATGCACTATCTTTCTATGTCCATTAGGCTTAGTCGCAAATATTAGGGCCAATGTTAGACTCCTAAGACTATATGACCATGCTGTGGCTAGTTTAAGGAATAGAATAAAATAATGAAGGATACCACGTTATCTATTGCTTTGTTTCACGACCTAACTGGGTCTGTGACTGACACTTGTCTCTAATGTGTCTAACTGTGTACTGCTATGCGTGCGCAACTTGTGGAAGTGCTACTTGTCCATAGTAGTGGCCCGCGGGGTTTGTCTGTTGTGTACGGCCCCCTTGTAGGCGTGCTTAGCGTTAGTCGAAATTTATCACTATTTTGTCTAGTATTATTGTCCCCTTTTCAGGGTAAAATAATAAATATACTATTGATTGCTCAGGCAGTACTAATTAGGAATTGACCGGCCTAGTATCTGTAGCATCTAGATTCCTGGTAGTTTGCCGTTTACTGGGATGTTAAAATTATAGTTTCTCTTCTAGGAGCATATAGCATTGTAATATCTAAACTCTCTAAGGACTTAACTCAAGCTAGCTAGCTCATGTTAATTACCTCCTATACTTTGTTCCTTTCAATCAACATTTATAACTTCACGAATGTTATAATAAAATTAAACCACCTCTTTTTTTTAAATTTATAAAGATAGAGTTTATCAACATTTCTCAAAACTACTTATCATTAAATGTATTTGAATATAATTAATATTAACTATAAATCTATAAAACTATGATGAAAAACTAAGGTTATTGACAAATGAAATAAAAAATTATCAGGAAACCAAAAATATATTTTTATTTGCACTAATATACTAAAGAGGAGGAAAACAACATTTAGAGGAAATGTACCCAAATTTGTGGGCAGGGAGAATGTAAAATCATTTATAAAATATCACTTTAAGTACACCCAGTCGGGATTCGATCTCCAAACTCTTCGTTCCTTGCAAACTTCCAGAATAGATGAGGTTGACGTTTAATCCGCGTGCTCAGCGATAAAGGTAGTGTCCCATTAATTTACGAATTTTCATGAGTATGACCAATACATTTTTTTATTAGTCTGAAAATCTCTACAAAAGTCAGTAAATTGTTTAAAAAAAACACAATTTATTTGAAAACTTCTTCGTTTAAAATATTCTAAATTACACGATAATGTGATAAATAACTTGTAGGGCGAACTTTCCCAAATATTTTGATAGGGTTGCGGCAAATATAGCCAACTATATAACGGTTAGTACTTTAATTGGTGACTGTCAGGGAAATAAAGTCTATGAATGACCATATTATTTAATAAAGTTTTAGTAAGCAGTACTTTCAAAAGCTAATTATAATTATATTAAAAGTAACTTTTGAACACACCAGTTTGAATACCGAAAATTAAATTATAAATAAAGATAAACTTTAACGCAACAATTTTTTTTATCAAAGTTAAATGAGGGGGAAAAAAAAAGAAAAAGAAAACAAGTGGTTTTATGTGATGTAAATTCTATATTATCACCAGCATGTGATTTTTTTTTTGCGTTATCAGCTTGCTTTTCAAATTTTACCGATCAAATTAAATTTACGCTCTAAATTTAAACTAGAAATTTTCAATGGTTTAGAGAGGCACCACCTTTTTTCGTCCCATAAACATTCCCCATTCTAATAAAAGCACGCTCTATTTACAAAATGTGCTCCAAGTTACGGAGAGGATTACAAATACGATTAATGACAGGATATGAAAAGGAGCGAGGAGGTGTTTTATACACAGACGAGGGAATTTAGTAATCTATTTAATAACTTTCGGTGAGTTATAAAAGAAAATTCTACCATTAAAGTGGACGAATATTCAAAACCTAGAGTTTATATTCAAATAATGTTATGTATATATGTATACTTGGGTTCTATTTATAGTTGCTATTATTTCTTGCAGCTCTGGTTTGTGATGTGAAATAGTAACAAACGTATTTGCTGGTAATGTTTATTAATATAGGTAAATAAACATTGGGGGCTTAATTGCTTTTTTTTTTGCTTTGTCTTGGAAATATAAATGGCGCATGGTACAGTAAACAAAAAACAAAAACCATTCATCGACTACTATATTCACTCTAAATGTTTTCATTAAAATAGCTAAAATTACCAATGTACAGAACGCTGGGGAAATATTCCGGTGAAGTACTTTATAGAGATCAAGATATTAAAAAAAAATCGTTTGAATTTATTAACTATTTGTTTCTCTTTTTAATTTCTCTTGACTCCTCGGAGAGAGAAGTATTGTGATCGTGAAAAAATAGAACTCTAGATTTTGTTTAATGTTGACGTTTCATGACCCCCCGAAACAGAAAAAGTGGTTTTCACAACGCCTTCTGCCTGTATATCGGCCTAGTGTCGAAACAATCTTACCAATCGTGCTAAAACTTGGTATCTAGAGTTTTCATAATATCACCCCGAGGGTTTTTTTTTTTTGAATTAGATCTAACCCTAAAAATAAAGGTAGTTTACTGAAGGGCAAAAAGAGATAAAATCGATTTTCTTGAATTCAACTTTAACGATTTTGATTTAAATTTATTTCCAGCCATTGTTTAACATTACAACCAAAATGGCTACTCTCATTTGCCCGTGAAAATGAATTTAAAGGTACTTTACATAAGCAGAAATGTCTAATTGTCATAATATCCCCTCAACTATTTGAGATGGGAAATAACTTATTATTATAAGGTTTAGCACCCGTATTTGCTTGGGGGGAGAGTGTAAAACCGTTAAGGAAAAACACGCCCTCAGTATAGCCGATCGGTATCTGAACCCTGATTTCCTTTAATTTTTGCAGACCTAACATTAACATGACCTAGCCTAACCATCAGGCGATTCCCTATTACTATTAAAAGTTAAAACCTTTTATTTGAAATTTATTTTTATAAAACCAATGTTTTCTAAGCTAGAAGCAAATATAATGTAGCACTTTGAAATTTAAATTGATTGTTAATCTCTTTGGCGGACAAAAATATTCATATTTTCTCAGTGTTTTTGTAACAGTGCTTATTATTTTATTTAGGCTATTTATTGGAGTATTTCTGCAACAATGTATATTATTGAGTTTCAAAAATCTTACTAGTTTTTAGTAAAAATCTCTAGTAAGATAAAAGATAGGAAGTCTGTTCCATTTACTATCTAACTACTTACCTCCCTCCCTGCCCTCCTACATTCCTGCTCCCCTCCTTGTCTATGTATGTATAAGGTCGTAGAAAATAGTTTTGTGTCCGTCCATTCCAGTTAACGCCAAACTCCTGAACTGTTTGTTAAAGGTATTGGAAATATTTAACCTAACCTCAACATATGATTGGAAATATTTCATCTACCTAGGCAAATCCCTTACCTAATTTTAAAAATTACAGACTTAAATAATATAGACTGTGGTTTGTAGAA
Organism: Timema podura; assembly: GCA_033556935.1. Lineage (NCBI taxonomy): Eukaryota > Metazoa > Arthropoda > Insecta > Phasmatodea > Timematidae > Timema > Timema podura. The sequence goes on along the minus strand of JAVRXN010000004.1, from coordinate 16,665,825 downwards.
GGGGGGGCAGACAAACTGGACCTCAATTTATCTCTCTGGTCTTCTAACTAAATGAGAAACTATAGATTGTAAGAGTACATATTGTAGTGGGGATGGGTGGTAAATTTCAGGTTCAATTGAGCCCAGTGTGGCCCCAACCTCCCCCCCTGTCCAGGCAGTGCGCATGCGCACAAAGGTGTCCGGGCCGGGAGGTATAGTAATGAGACGCGGGACCCGAGCGTCGGAGACAATTGACGGTTAACCGCAGACGAACTGTTGCTGTCACCCCCGATAGAGGGACGCTCGTGTATCTAGTCGGGTGAGGGGTGGGGGGGACCTCCCCTCTGATTGGTGGTTTTAATGGACTTGAGGGGGGAGGGAAACCATCCCTGGTAGTTTGTAGCTGTGCTCCCTCGTACGCGGCTACTAGTTTTATTTTATCTTCTCGTGGGAACTTGTTAGTAATTGTGTAGCCGGTTGTTTTGTTTTCTAGTACGTCTGGGGCTCTGGTTGGAGGTCTACGAGTTAAGCCCCTTTAAGAGTGGCTTGAAACGCTTCGCTGGCCACACGGTCTAGGGCGTCACTATCTCAGTAGATTGGACTCCCGAAGACGGGGTGATCGGGGCTGGAATTGAGGTTGGGAGTAACGTGGTTAGTTTTACACTCTCCCCCACGCAAATACGTGTATTCAAAGAATGCTGTTCACATATAATAGAAAAATTTAAAATGTAAAAGATTAAATATGAAAATATATCTAAACTATGCTGTTTTCCCTTTGTTGATAAACACAAGTCACAGAAAAAAGAAAGTCTGTACCAACAGTTAACTAATCTGAACAATTATTCATCAAAAAATTATAACTTTTAGAATGTTAGAAAAATAATAAAAAACCATTACTTATTAATTCAATGTAATTATTATATTATTTTTTAATATATTTAATTTTATACATTGATTTTGTCTTACTCAAAGTACCGTAATATTAAATAAAATTGCCTAAAAATGGTGTTTATCAGCTATAAAATTCATACCCCCCAACCTTCCCCGTCTATGGATCTTTGGTGCTCCCCCAGTGTACATAACTTACATTTGGTGGTCCTATATTACCAATAACTTTGAGAAAACTGGTCTAAAATTTTGGTGTGTTTTTTTCTCCTTCCACAGTAGACATACGTGGCAATAGTTTCCTTGACTTGTTTTGAACGCAACCTGCATAACATTTCTGTTGAATGTATTGCCTAACTGAATCATCTCACGGCGTCAACAAGAAAATATTTTTTTAAATAATTGTATTGTGTTTGAGAGTTGTAAGACATTTGATGATACATTCAATAATTTTATTTGGTATGCTTCCCCTTTATTTGTAAAAATAAACTGTGGCATACCTGATCATATGGTCGTAGAACCTTTGGTAAATTCCTCCCGAAATGCTAACCGTTTGAACATATTCATATAGGACGTTTTGGCAAAGTTTAAGTAAGTACATTTGAGGTCGTTTGGACCGAGATGGGACGTATGGACTGAGAAGAAAAATAATTCGCCCTTTCATTTATGACATAACTTAACATGAACTAATCCAACCTAATCTAGCCATTAGGTGATTTCATTTAATTTTTAAGACCTAACATTAATATAACCTAGCCTAACCAATAGGCGACTTCGTTTAATTTTTGCAGACCTAACATTAACATAACCTAGCCCAAACATCAGGCGATTTCTTTTAATTTTTTCAGACCTAGCACTAACATAACCCAATCTAACCATCAGGCGATTTTCTTTCGGTTTTGCAGATCTAACATCAACATAACCTAGCCTAATCCATCAATCGATTGAACAGACACTGGTCTTAGAGAAGCGAATCAGAAGTAGACAACCACACAAGGTAGGACTAACTCCTCCAAACGACCTATGGTCTAGCTGGTCCAAACGACCCGTGTTTTTCAGTTAGGATAGTTCCAAATTGCGCCAAACGTCATACGCGGGAAATTATTGATATAATACAGGATGAACTAGGTTGATGTTATATTTAAATAGGTATATCTGAATAAGTGTTGGCGTTTTTTAAGTCCAAGCTGTCAACATATTTAATTTTCAATCCATTGTAAGATTTTAGTTGAAAGAAATATTTATAAAATACAAATAGATATTTTTGTGGCAAAAATTATTTTACAATACTATCATATCATTGTTATTTTATAGAACCATGCAGTTACATAGCTAGAGCCCCGTAAAAATGGTTTTATTTTAATTAAATTTAGTTTTTTAAATCTCAATTTTCGGTGTTAATTAATGTTTATTCAAAATTAAATGTTATCTGAGGTGTTTAAGTACTATTTACATATTGAGACAATGTATGCAAAATTAAAATTTATTATTTAAACCTTATATATTTGCTTTAAAATTCTTTGTCAAATTGTCTGCATATTTCACAATTTTGTAGCCTAAATTTATCTTACACTGCAACAAAAATACTAATCAAATTACAGAATGGTCAAAAATTCTGCTTAATTTCTTCTTAATTTCGTGTTTATTTAAAGATTCTTTTGTGTAAAAGCGGTATTATTTCGTTTTATAGGAGGGTTTCGTGTAACAAGACAATTTAGTTTTATTTCGCTTTTAAAAAACATTGTAAGTCATATCTAAAAACTATCAAACGAAAAATAACTTGATTCCCTCCTTGTATCGCGTGTTACCATTTTTACGGGGCTATCTCTATCCATAACATATCTTTCTTTGTGCTTTGTGTGTTTCCAGTGTGTCTCTTCGTATGATAATGGAATATTTTCGAAAATTCAAAACAATGTGTAAATGTAGATGTGTGAAGTGTAATAGTTTAAGAAGAAATGAAAAGAGAAGTGTGTTCTACCATCTGGGCCTAACCTAACTATCCTTTCAGTTTGGCTTCCTTCACCATCAATTACTTTACATTATTGTACAGTACAGTGTTGCTACACTGTCTTATTATACGTTGTTATCTTATATGTATTGATGATATATATATATATATATATCAAAAGCGAAAGCTGCAGCTCACATGACATGACGTATGAATACTTGAAAGCAGATCTAGTAGATATTCTAGTAGTCAGATAAGGTTCCTGTGAAAATCGCACTGTAGATGGGGCTGAAGTAATAAGGGCTGGGTTAGCTCAGTGGCTACTACTACAACTACTACTAATTCTGACTCGGTTTGTTCTGGTTTGAACCGAAGCTCTTCTGGGTTCAATTTAATAAGAAAAAAAAGGAGTGGGAAAAGAGTAGAGAGGAGAGAGAGAGTAAGTGAAATATGTGAAAAAACATACTCGGCACACTCTCTATCCATAGACGAATTTTCACCCCAAAATTAAAAGTACAGTTTCATTTGCCATACAAAACAATTTCCTCAGCTATACAATCCTCAGCTATACACTTTAAACAAAATCATTAAGAGCCATTCTCGAAATATTTCGAACTTTCTAAAAATTTCCCATCAGTATACTACCCTTTAACGAATTTTTGCCCAAAAACCAATGATACAATTCTAATAGTCATGTCAAACAAATCCTAGATATTTATTTGAAATAAAAAAAGTTATAACCATTTTATAAAAATGTTGGAATTGATAAAAAAAATCATTCATCAATAAACTATCCTTAATTTGAGGGCTAGGGTTCGATAAAAAATATTTCCCTAGTCATAGAGCTATAAAATATAAATATCAAGTTTGAAGAAAATCCATCCTTGGCCAGGGATAGACAGACAGACAGACAGACAGACAAACAGATGTGGAGCCAAGCAGAGTTGTAAAATCAACTTTTTGGGTTCGGGTTCACATAAAACGTGTAATATCGAAATCGATTTTTTTCACTGTCACAATTCTTTATCTTGATATGAGAATGTAAAAAAAGTGCTTTCTAAAACTCTTTATCCAAATGATTCTCATTTGCTTGAAATAAATGAATCGTTATTAAATTGAGCCAAGATGGGGGCGTGGATGGCTTAACTCCTTTATGGTCTGTGGGAACTTATCTCGACTCGGCCGAACATAAAGATGGAACATTTCAAATATTTCTTCATGCCTCCTCCCCCCTTTACCCGTCCATCCTTCACAGTTATATTAGATTTTTCATCCATTTAAAAAAAAGTATTAATAAAACGAGAAGTGGAAACTTGAAAAAGTTGAAAAGCATTAGTGAGGTTCCTCTGTCGGGTTTTCAGCCAAAAAAACTCTTTCTTTTTTTTACTCTCGCCATATTTAGCATTGATAAGTAACAGGATGAAAACGACTCAAGTCAACACACATTTATCAATCATAAGTTGGTTTTAAATAATTTCAATTGAGTTAATTTTTTGCTGATTTATTTATTAACTTATGCTATCTATAGTTATTTAGTTTTAAAATATTTCTAATTTAATATAATTAAAATGACTCAATTCATCACTTATGTGTGGTTATTTAATTTGAAATATTTTAGATTTATTTAATTTATCTCTAATTAATTAGATATAATATCTAATTTAATAAAATGAAGAGTTTGTCTGTCAGAAGCGTCGAGTGATATCTACCGCAATTTTAAAATTAGTAGCTCATGTACACGAACGTGTTTGCCTTGAAGCCGGAACTTTACAATTTAGATTAATTTTTTAATTAATTAAAAACCGTGTCGGTAGCAATAAAACGAATAGATTTTCTGTCTGTTTTAAGGTAAACAAAGCACTATTTGGGTACTTCTGCTAGTGTTTAATAAAATATTAATAAAACTCCTCGATCACTTTTCTGTTATTGGTTGGCTTTTAGTATTCTCGATTTCATATAATTAGAATTACTCACTTCTTCCAACACATATAGTTAATTTTCTATAAATATTTTTATCGTAATCTAATTAAATTTACTCAACTAATTAAACATATGTTATTAGTTAATTCTAAATATTTATTATCTAATCCAATGAAAATTACTCAATTATTAATTACACAACACTAATTAATTAATTCTAAAAATCATTATATACTCAAAAGGTGTAAATTCATCATATTTCTATAGTAAGTTTGTTTAAAATATCTTTCATTTATTTTAGCTAGAAAAAACCAAGTTAATACACATTTAATGTACGCCATGGTGTAAGCCTACAAGTGATCTTTACAAGCCAAGGTGCCGACATAGTTAGTTTTAAATATATTCTTCACTTAGTTTAGTTAAGTTTATTTTCAAATTGCTATTATTAAAATATTTGAGCTATTCGTTTTAAAAATATTAATTTTAAAACATCCAACTTTTTTTCCCTACTGTTAAATCCAAGTGATTTTGTAGTTCATTTTCAAAATGTCTTACCTAGAATATCAAGATAATTAAGGCAAATCTTAATTGATTGTATCAAAATTAGTTTGAATATAAGACCGTGAAAAATAACTGGCATTGCCTTTCGAGGATCAATTTTTGACTTCTGGTACTAGAATAAGGATCACTAGTAAACACTTAAACCTACCATGAATAGCGTTTATTATTTTACACCATGGCTACCAATCCATTTTCCATTCTAATTTGTCTTTACAAACCATAAAAACAATTGAACAATTTAAATAACTGATACATAGTTTTATCTAAATCTCTAAATTTAATTGCTGGTGTTCCCGAAAGAACAATAAAATTTTATGTGTGAAAGTCTACATATACACTCACGAATACTCATTTTATGGTTTTATATTTCATAGCTCAAACAGAGCCATAAAACAGAAATAAAAGGTTTTAAATTCAAAATTAGTTTTTAATTGCTTGTAATCCTTACAGCCAGGAGAGTATTTATTGATAATTGATATAAAAAGTTATTACTTTTATAGATGTCAATGCTAATAATTTGAATAACGTTTCATTTAAAAACTTGGAACTTAACAGTTTTTTAAACATCTTAGCAGCTTCGTGTCTATATATATTTATCAATATAATAAAATATAAAATGCACTCACTCACCGAATAAATCAATCATAACCGTATTACCCCAACCTCCGGGCCTGTACAATTAAAATTAGGCGTGAAGGTTACTCTTAGGCCTTAGACAAAAGATAAGAAGAGACTTTGCAAAATTGGACCTCCAAGGGATAGAAAAAAAAAGGGTTGAAAGTTTTCAAAACGGATTAATTCACCGATGTATCTTTTGAACAAGAAAACATAGAAGCTTCAAATTTAAAACGAAGGTTCATTTCTAGAATTGGGCTAGATACTTTTTAAGGGTTTTCCAAATTTTATCTTCGAAGAAGGTTGGGAGGGGCAGAAAGGTGTGTGACTCACTGACTCACTCATTGCCGTATTTTCAAAACCCCTCGACTTGAAAACTTTAAATTTTGCTTGGAAGGAAGGTAATGGGTCTGACCCATGCAACCATAAAAACCTAATTAGTAAGCTAGTCAAGCAAGAAAAGTGTATTCGTAAAACTATAAATTAATATAAGAAAGAAATCAAAGTAAAGTAGCAAAAAAGCTATTAAATCCATATTGCAAATTAAACTATCATATCTAAACAAACAATATAGCCAAGTCAATTAGTAAAAAAATCGTGCAACACGAACAATAAATACGTCATAATAAAACAAAATAAAACTGTTAAAGCATGATTTTAAAAAAAAGGGAATAAATAGAATAAAACAAGCTATTAAATAAATTAGGAAACACTAAAGTACCTAACAAAAGTTTTTAATAAAATCATAGAATAACCCAATTCAAGCAAGAAAAATATATAACTAACAAGTGAAAGCAATCAAACAAACAAAGCAAACGGGTTAGTAAAACGATTTAAAACACAAACATGGAAAGGGAAACAACACCAATAGATATAAAGCAAACAAGTAGACAAATTAAATAAGATAAAAGAAATGAATGAAAGGAAGCGAGTAAAAGGAAGTAAAGTAATAGACTCAAACAAATACAACTAGGCAATCTTAAATAGATAGGTATAAGTTAAGAATTAGATATTGTTATTTAAAAAAATTGAGATGATATAATTTTAAATTCAAGAATTTATAAATGTGAATAGTAGGGAAAAATCCCTGTGCAACAAAATACCCTAGAAAAATTATTTACACTCTTGGAATAACACTTATATTGACGCACGCCACGCCGCTGATGTCCGAGTATGGTGGTTGGTATTGGTTATTAAAGTCTGGAAGTTTGTTTTGGTGCTGGATGACTACAGATCTGAAAGTTGGCCCATTGGTCCACACAGCTGTTGAAGGGGACCCTACCTAACCAGTGTCCAAACCAAGGGCCTGAGGCGCAATATCCGGTCATTTATCAACAGCTTGCAGTAATGAGGGATGGACATTGATATATCCCTAGGCTGCCTTTAGCGACTATTGGTAGACCTGTCTCCTCCCACGTCAGACTGAGGTCATAATGTCCCACCTGGAAGGGCCAAGGGGTAAACACTGTGATAGTTGTCTACAGGCTGACGTCACCCACACCAGGAACAGCTTACAGTCCAATTATTATCATAAGAAATACTTTGTCTGACAGCTATAAAAACGTTACTAGATCTACTTTCACGTATTCATACGTCAAGTGATGTGATCAACAACCTTTTATATCCACCGCATCTTACTAACGAGTAATAATAGTGTTATAACTGTTGTTACTATCTTTAACAGTTGTTTGTATATTTACTATAAAAAAAAAGACATCACATATACAATTCCTTCAACAATGAATATAACAGTGAAGGGTACTGGGGAAAATAAATGGTACGGGGCACCGCACAGACTTTCTCTCTCTTTCTATAAACTCGTAAGATTTCTGAACGGAATAATGTACATTGTATCATCACCACTCCACATAAGAACACGCATAAAATAATATACAATGATATAGAATCAATGAGAAAAGAGGCGCATCTTTGTCCACCTAAGAGAATTTCAAACAGTTTAATGTCTTCCACAAGGTCCAACACTTCGTATTAAAATTTCGATTTCTGGTTAAAATTTTAACATTTTATAAGGTGTTGCAGATCTTCAAGTCATCGCATTGATATTTAATTATTCATTTATACATTTTGACCAATAAAAAATGTAAATATTGACTATTGAGTATAAAATGGAGATAGATCATTGCTGTGCAAACATTTCTCCTAAGAGCTTTAAGGAAAAATAACATACTTTTTATAGATACTTACTTATATTTAATTACTCTATGGCATTGGAGAATTATTGCGTTAAGACTTAAGTAGTATATGTTTACAACCAAAGCTCACAAAATTGTATTAATATATTTGCAAATATCACATAAACTGTTGCTTTTATAAAAATATATGTCAAATAAAAGTTTTTTATTTCTAATAGTCCTACAATTTTGCAATGATAAGTTGTTTAGTTTCTCCAATAGTTGTGGAGATACGGAAATTAACGCTTCTGTAATGTACCCTAAAAATCATTTTCATAGGAAAATGAAAATAGCCAGTTTATTTATAATTTTAATCAACGCCTAGATACGAATTTTAATCAAAATCGTTTAAGCAGATTTTGAGAAAACCAAATTTTTCTCTTTTCGTCCTTCAGTAAACTACCCTTAATTTTAAGTTTTTATAGACACACAGACAGACGGCATTGCAAAGACTATTTTTTAGGGTTCGGGGGGTCATGAGACGTCGACATCCATCAACATTTCAGGTTAGTTTTTTTTTTACGGTCGCAATACTTAAACTTTAATGTCCAAAAAGTTAAAAAAAATTCATATAATTGCGTATATATTGAAAGTTATTGATGTTATAAAAATATGTTTCGGATAAAATATCTGTATTATAAATATATATACATATTTGTAATGCTAAGTAATTTCATATCTCAAATAGTTTCGGAGCTATTTAAAAAAATGTTAATTGACGCATCAGACCGGAGCCCTTAAAGCCATTTTGCCGAAATATTGAGGGTAGCCATTTTGTTTGGAATATTTATTAACGTTTATAAATGAAATTTAATCAAAATCGTTGAAGCCGATTTTGAGAAAATCGACTTTTTCTGTTTTTGCCCTTCAGTAAACTACCCTTAATTTTAAGTTTTAATAGACACACAGACAGACGGCATTGCAAAGACTATTTTTTAGGGTTCGGGGGGTCATGAGACGTCGACATCCATCAACATTTCAGGTTAGTTTTTCTTACGGTCGCAATACTTAAGCTTTAATGCCCAAAAAGTTAAAAATTTATATATAATTGCGTATAGATTGAAAGTTATTGATTTTATAAAAATATGTTTCGAATAAAATATTTGTATTATAAATATATATACATATTTGTAATGCTAAGTAATTTCATATCTCAAATAGTTTCGGAGCTATTATAAAAAATGTTAATTTACGCATCTGACCGGAGCCCTTAAAACGATTTTGCCGAAATATTGAGAGTAGCCATTTTGTTTGGAATATTTAATTATGTTCATAAATGAAATTTAATCAAAATCGTTAGAGCCGATTTTGAGAAAATCGACTTTATCTCTTTTTGCCCTTCAGTAAACTACCCTTAATTTTAGGGGTAGATATCCAATTCCAAAAACCCCTCGGGGCAACCCTATGAAAACCCTAGATATCAAGTTTCAGCTCAATCGGTAAAATAGTTTAGGCTCTAGTTGGAGGTACAGACAGACAGACAGACAGACAGACAGACAGACAGACAGACAGACAGACAGACAGACAGACAGACAGACGGAAATTCAAAAACCACTTTTTCGGATTCAGGAAGTCATGAAACGTCAAAATTCATCAAAATCTCGAGTTCGATTTTTTTGACGATCACAATACTTTCTCTACCTGTAAGATAGAGAGAAAGTAAAAAGGAGGAAAGTCCAATTTTAACTGAAATTAAGTTAGTGCTTCCATCTGTTAGCTAATCATTTGACCTTTCTAATGTATTTAGATTATGGTTAAAATAACTATCCTATAATTTACAAAACCGAAACTTCGCACACTGATTTATTATTTAAGTTGTGTCTTTAAATCCAAAATTCTTAACTGGTTTTTTTTTGCAAGAGGGGAAGGGGGGAGGGATAATTGTAAGAGACATTCAACACACAGCGATCATGTGTCTAGAGCTATATATAAAATAGTTTTATCCTATGGAGCATTCTATATTTATAGGAAGTATTAAAGACTAAAAAAAAAATTTCCCTATAACCTGAAAGAGACATTGAAACAAACTTTCTGTTTTGAAAAATCAAAATGGATCAAAACCCTTGCGTTAGATCCAAAACGGTGCATGCTGAATACACGCCTATTCTATAGTGCTATAATATATAATAATATAAATAATATAGCACCCTCTATAAGGCAGCTGAATAATTTCATCTCTGTTCACGCGTCGTATTTATCTAAACAAGATATTCGTGTAGAAATAACACTGTAAACATTTTATTTGGGACGATGTCATAGCCATGAGCGACCTGTGTATTAATTTATGAAAGTACACGAGGGTTCGAGTAGATTACTACCTCACAGTTGTTTTCACAGGTAGCGAGTATTACCACGCCTTGGGCTAGTCGGGGAGAGTTTGGGCTTTTAACACCCCCCCCCCCTTAACCCTCTAATAATGAGTGACGAGCACTATGGGTCGGTAATAGATGGATGGGTGGATTGATGTGTGTTTTGGTGTGTTGTTTGTCGATAGGGATGCTGTGGGAGCTGGGATGATGCTCCTATAGCTGTGTATACAAAATATAAATTACCTTCCAAGAGGTAAACGTCTTAACTCAACGTTTAAATAAAACAAGGAAATAGTTTTTTTTTAGTACGGCGTCTTTACAAATTGATTGGGTTATCCGCTTATGTAACAATTACGTTATTGGTTTTAGGAATCAGGGATGTTATATTTATAGAAAGTGTGCCCGAATTTGCGTGGAGGGAGAGTGTAGAATCATTTTGAAAAAAAACCCAACCTCCTTACACCAGATTCTACCGTATAACCCGAAAGGGTATTAAGACGTGGTGCTAAGTATTTATTTATTTCACACCCGATCAAGATTCGAACCTTTATCTCCCCGTCATAGGCAGTCTAGTCTGTGAGAGTAGAGAGTTAAAACATGCAGCCATCGAAGCCGGTGAAAAAAATAGTTAATATTAACGCAAAATAAGTTATTTATTTAGAATAGCTATCAAGGAGAATTAGATAATCAAATTTGTAATGAGGCTAAAAAAATATCAGCTTATAAATAGAGCCAGGATGTTGATGGCATGTAGCTGGTTGTGGAAACGATTCTCCGTTCTTTAAATTTATTTTTGTCATTTAGTATTTTTAGGTAATATTTTCCTGGTTTGCATAATTTTTTAGTAACTTTTGAGTTGAATAAACATTTTTAAACACTATCGATATTTTATAAATGTATAAATTCTCGTACATACATATTACCAACACACATTATCCAAAGTGAGATTTATAATGTATGCAATCAATTTAGTATTTCTTTGCTTGTCTGGTTCTAAAATACAAATTCTTGGTGAGACACTGCAACTAGACTGGAGAGGAGGGGTTAGCTATTATATATATAATGCGTCTGGACTACAGCATTCACAGATCAGTAACAGAAAGGTTAGCCAGAACTAACGTACCCTTGGCCAGGGGACGCCCGAATGTACTAATCGTACATCTTTTCTGTGGAAGCTCTTTCCATGTCCCGATGAGGTTAGCTGATAGTGATGGTGAGTATGAGGATGATAGTGAGTATGAGGGTGTGGGACCAGTGGGATCACTTAAACCTAACTTAAGCCTAATCAACTAAGCCCTGGTGACCTTTGAGGTAGTTCCCCTTTTGGGGAAAATAATCAAGGTACCATCCAGGGATCGATTCCCGGACTCATAGACTCGTAGCCAGGTGCACTGACATCTACACCGCGAGGCTATTTGTTATTATATCAAGCATATCTTTGTAAATCAATGTTATATTTATCAAAATGCAAGAGATTAGTTATTAAATAATATTATTGCATTTTCCATATGTAAAATTGCCTGTTTGGTTTAGTAATTTTTAGATTTTTTTGTGTGCATATTTTTAGGTATTTTTAAGTTATTTATTTTATTATTTTTTATCATTTAAATACAATTTGTTAAACAAATTTTTAGGTCATTAAAGTCCGGGCCTCTGTGGTTTTGGTGGTCGGAGTTCCTGGATACAGATACAGAGGTCTAGGGCTCGATCCCCGGCGTTAGCAGTGGGTCTGGAACGGGGTCAAACTCAGCCTCATGAGATCAAATGTAGAGCTACTTGAATAAATAAGTAGAAACTCCGGTCTAGAAAACTGGAATCAGCCACTGGAGGGTTCATTGTGCTTACCACATGACACCCTCTACCCGCAAATCTGCACTATTTTCGCTAACGGTGGCGGCCGCTCGGTCAGTAATGCTCGCTTGGGGGCCCAAGCCATCGAGTTTTTGAATATTAAGACCACTTCCTCCCTAGCAGAGTTTAATACGTCTGCAGGTGAGTTGCGGCCGCACGAGTTGTCTACCTCTAAAGAGACAGTTGAATTGCGGCCCCCACATTTTTAGAGCCACGTACGGATTGCAGCCAATCTAACCTTCAAACCTTTCGCAAAACCATTGAATGACAAGAACTGAGGAAGTTTGGATATTACGAGGGATGTCGACATGAGACGATGATAGTTTCTATCTATAATTTAAGACATCATGATAGAAAGCACACTGCTAATTTGGTGGACGCAACTCATACCTCTCTCTCTCAAGTGAGCGGGCCGCAATTCGTGTCTCTCAAAAAGCCGGGCCGCAACTCGTACACGATTTCAAGACGAGGCCGCAGCTCGTACACGATTTCAAGACTAGGCCGCAACTCATACACGATTTCAAGACTAGACCACAACTCGTACACGATTTCAAAACTAGACCGCAACTCGTACATGATTTCTAGACTAGACCGCAACTCGTACACGATTTCAAGACTAGACCGCAACTCATACACGATTTCAAGACTAGGCCGAAACTCGTACACGATTTCAAGACTAGGCCGCAACTCATACACGATTTCCAGACTAGACCGCAACTCGTACACGATTTCAAGACTAGACCGCAACTCGTACACGATTTCTAGACTAGACCGCAACTCGTACACGATTTCAAGACTAGACCGCAACTCATACACGATTTCAAGACTAGGCCGAAACTCGTACACGATTTCAAGACTAGACCGCAACTCGTACACGATTTCAATATTAGGCCGCAACTCACCTACACGGTGTAATACATACTGTGCTACTGCTGGGACCAAGTGTATAAAGGATAATATTTTGTTCGGAGAGAAAAAAAAGCCCTAAAAGGGTTAGTCTACCGAAATGTGTCACAAAATCTCATTACTCGTAAACGTGAAATGGCATGACAGGAGAGGGGGGGAAGTGAGTGAAGGGGACGAAGGGGAACTTCAATGCCACTTGTTTGACAGAAACATTCTTTTTATCCTTATTCTGTTCTAGGGGATTTGTTATATGTTTGTTTTTATTTACGGGAATGGTAGAAAGAGAGATGATGAAAAAGAAAAAAAGAAAGAGAGGGGGGGGGGGGTTGGAGGGTGTGTGTAAGCTGTGTGTTTCATAACTGGTATTGTTTGCTACGCTCGCGGAGATAGGAAAACAAATATAGGTGAAAAGGAGGTAAAGATAAAATGCGAAACATTGAGAGGTAATGCTGAAGAATGGGGAGAGAGAGAGATAGGAAATGTTAGTACACTTTGTTCTAATAACGTCTAGACCTCTTAGTACTTAAACAAATGCGTCTCAAGTTTCTTAACTGTCACGTTTACTGCAAACAATCTACGTGGTAGTTTACAGTGGGGGTTTAGGGGACATAAGAGAAAGTAGGTGTTTTTTGTAGTTTTAATATCAAAACGTTTTTCTGTTAAAATTGTTTTAATATCAAAACTTTTTCTGTTAAAATAGTTTTAATATCAAAACCTTTTTCTGTTAAAATAAATAAAATATTTCTCCATTATAAACATAGATTTTAATTGTATTCACATGGTGATATCAACAGTTGTTGAATATCTGTCCCAGGGTGTCCGGGAATTTAATGACAACTTTTTCTCTTAAATTTAAAGAATTTTCTCATCTAATGCCTCTATTCTCATGACACATATTCAACAACTGTTGATATCACCTTGTGAAGAAAATTAAACTTTAGGTTTTATTTATTATGTACAATAAAATGTTAAAATATAAAAGCTGCAAAAAAAAACACCGGCTTTGTTCTCGCGTGCTCTACTCTCCCAACTTAAGGCGGTATGGAAGGGAACGCCAGTTAAGGTAAATATTTTCGGTACTATTTTTAAAATTATGTATTTTGAACAAATTAAATACATTATTGCTTAATTTTCTACGCATAACAATCTCAACAATATTCTTGAATATTTGTCATTGACATCGTGACATTTGAACAGGATTTTTTTCTCTTCGTTGCTAATAAACTCATGGAGTTCTAGAACCTTGTAGAAAATAAAATTATTTACTGAAGCATTATTTAATTACATTTTACCAACAAAGATTTTTGCTATAATACCTTGTATCACCGCTTCTCCTATCTGATAGAAGAAGTAACGAATGCAGTTATATATATATATATATATATATATAGACTATATATAAATAAGGATGGGAAGGATGAGACATAAGAAAGATATAGAAGTTTAACAAATAAGTTTATTATATTCAAACCAAGTATTAAATAGTTTGACGAGATCATATATAAACAATTCCATTGTTTATTAATGGGAAATATGTATGCTACTTCAGACATTGTTGTCCCTATTGAGAGCGTTAAGTGCGAAGCACCTAGGTTTGACCTGAAACCATGACAAGTATGGTTGTGTCTTTGTTAGAAAAAGTTTTAGCGCGTTTAAAGTAGAGAAAACACATATTCTACTACGAAGGTGCATCTGCCTCAACACAACGGAAATTTAAATTGGAAGCAATTATTGATTTAAGGTTAATCAACAATACATAACATCACTCCAGCCTTGAAGCTACTAGACTTTAACCTAGTAAGCATATAAAAGAATAATAATTAATATTATAAGGAACATACATAAGGAACATTGTTAAATGAAGAAATCAAATCAATTACACAGACATAAACACCTTCCTAAGAATCACCTCAGAGATTGTTAAAGGGCAAATAAATTGACTTCATAAATAGATAAAATTGTAGATTGTGCAAGATATTACTAAGCGGTAACAGAATATTGTAGAGAATTGACTGAAAAACAAAAAATGTAAATTGTCAATTGACTAGAATGTAACCGTTAATACATGACAAATGATCAAGCCAATTAATCATATGAATGATTAATTTCACCATTAAAAGCCTAAGAATAAGTTGACAAGGAATATTTACAAAGTTACAATACAATTAATAGGATTTATAAAAAGGTGATTGATATAAAGTTAGCTAATTGACAGGCACTTAATTTGTGAAGCTTTCACATATGAAATTGATGATGAAATAAATGCATATGAAACATATTAAAATTAAATATAGCTAATAACATAGTTCACCAAATTAAAATAATGGTTTATAATAATATTTAGAACTTGTTATTTGGGTCAAAGGTTTAAAATGCTTGTGTTAACAATCGAAAGGATTAATTAAGGAATTGTTGTAATAACAAATGTGTCATCCAGATTATTCTTAATAGATATGATAATTATGTTGATTACATATACATTTTTATATATAAGATATTGGTTGTTATAAAAGAAATGTAATAGACGAAAATTGTAAATTTGAAAAATGCTAATTAAAAATGTTACTTGAAATATTGAATTAAAGAGACGTTCCTTATCTGATGTTTTGATTCGACTTCTTATAAAGTTTGTTGCAACTCTTCGGTGACGACATGTTTCGGTGAATTACGCCATCCTCAGGTCTTCATATTGGGGATGAGATGTTATCCCCGTTGTTAACACAGTGCGGGTGCCGGGATAACATCTCAAGTTTGGACGTTTCCAGCAACACGATTTCACCGTGAGTTTATATCTGCCATATTAGAATTTATTAGTTCTTAGATTTATAGTGATAATCATGTATAAGGTATTTTGAGTGTAGGTGCTAACGGGTAATTAGCACATTACAACCTGTAAAAATTCGGGTTAAGGAGGGGGGGGGGGGGGAGATGAAGGACAGTGTAATAGTACATCACTATCAAGCGTCGCTTCCCCGGGAAATATTCCGCGAGCCAACACTGATTTTGTTTTACTAAATATCAACAAAGAATTAATAAACTGTTAGGTAAACAAAAAGTTATCTATAGCTAACAACTATATTATGATCCTAATATAAGCTATGTGCGTATACTTTGAATATAATCATTAATTAATTAATTAATCCTACTAAAAAACTACATAGCGTCATCCTGCAATCGAGTCATGCAGAAAAAGCGACTGCCATCCGTTGGTGAAGATAGTGCAAACTTCTGCGGATAAAGTATGTCATGTGGTCAGAGCGACGAACCCTCCAGCCGTTAATATCACTTTCCTAGACCTTAACAGCTTTTTTTTAAAATTCGAATAGCTCCTCATTTGGCGTCACGAGGCTGAGCTGAGCCCGTTCCTGACCCACTGCTTCACATAAAATCTAGAAGCGTCGGGGATAGATCCCAGGACCTCTAGATCTGTAGCCAGGAACTACGTTTATCTTAAATTGTTTAATTCGTCACTACTTTGCCATTTTTCATCAAATCATCACTTTGGTTTTGAAGCTGCTGCATGATATCGACACTTCGCAGGTGTCGTATGATTATTGTTATCTATCTCTGTATACTGATGAATTAGATAATCACTTATTTAGTATACTAAATATATTTGACTTCCAATCAAAAGTTCTAAATAAATTAGATTAAGTAATTAAAGAAATGGTAACTAGATCTATCACTATACGTTTATTATTAAATATCATCATAATAATCATTAATATTATTAAAAGATTAATGACCGAGAAAAAAAGATCACCATTTGAATGTGGTTTCAACCGCAAAATATCAGCTTACTTACCTTTCTCATTACGTTTACTTTTAATTGCTGTGATTTTCTTAATTTTTGATGCAGAAATTGCTTTAATTTTACCTCTCATTATAATCATAAATTGATCTATATTAATTCAAGCTTCCTCAACTATACTAATATTTTTAGTAACCCTAATTATTGGATTAAACCAAGAATGACTACCCCTCATACTATAAAGATGATCAATTAGTATTAATAATAAACATTTTTTTAGTTGTTTGTCTGAAACTCTTTAAGGCAAAAACCACTAAACCGATTGTGCTGGAATTTCGTATGAACATGGCGTGGATGTCTGGTTAGAACAAGGATAATTGAAAATTGCATCCTCCATTTTGTTTCAATATAGCGGATACTAAACACTACTTTTTTATTTTACCATTTTCACGGTTTATGCTTGTCGGATTTTCATTGGATCCACTTTGATTGGTTCATAGGTATAAATAAGTGTTATAAAACACCTCCTATGCGAATAACGGGTCATTTAGTAGTGTAAAAATAATAGTGAAATGCTGAAATTATATATTTTTTCTTAGATACATTTTATATAATGTAATCAATACACATACTATCTAAATACACTTGAAGAATACAAGGGAAAAAGGAGGAAAGTTCAATTTTTAACTCAAGATTGAGTCAGTACTGCCATCTGTTAGACAATCATGGGACCTTTATGATTCACTTTAGATTATGGTTAAAAGAGGTCTCTGCCATATTTAAATTAATTTTCAAAAATTTGCTTGAGTCCTTATGGGGATTTTGTCCTGAAGAATGTGTTTAAATTGAATTTCCCTCTTTTTAACTTTTAGCCTTCACTTATTAACAAACCACTTTCTTTGCTAAAAAAATAAAGATCGGTATTAAATAGCCTACATGAAAAGGTTTCAAAAGGATCTGGTTTCAATTCCAGGGTACAGGGGAAATAGGAGGAAAGTCACTTTACACACTTTTTCAGGACAAAAAGCCCATAAGGACCCAACAATTTTTTTATTAATTAAATAGCACAGAGATCTTTTAACCAAAATCAAAAGTGCATTAGAAAGTTATTATGATTGTCTAACAGATGGCAGCACTTATTCAGTTTGGGCTAGAATTGAACTGCCTTCCTTTTTTACCCTGTACGCTTGTATTTATAGCTCGATTACAAGCTAGTATAGATTATTAACCTAGAGCTGCACGTGGTAGTAATTCGTTAACAAGGATTATCTACATATTTAAAAAACTTTTCTGTACGACTCTTTCCAATAAATAGAGATTTTTTTCTAAAAGTAGCAGTACTCTCCTACATGTCTCATTGTTTCGCTAGTTACATTTCCCACTCCTTCCCCTCTCCCCCCATTTACTCAAACATCCGTTAAAAAAGAAGAAAAAAGACCAACTTAAAAAAAAGTGACGATTTGTTGAGCAGTATCTCATTGTAATCTAGTATTTCCCTCTCCTCTAATGTTTTTTGACTTACAATTACTGTTGGTGATATATTATCAACGGAAAAAAAAACACACCCTTTGGTTTTGGATTTCCAAGGGGTGGGGGGATGTTTGGACAAATTCCCCGTCAGTCTTTCATTTATAGAAAAAACGATGACTCAAAATATATTATCCGTTCTTTTATCTCGCAATACTTTTTTTTTTTTACTTTAAAAAATTGCACATTTTTTTGTTTCACTGTTGGTTTGTGGCTAAGTCCGATTATATATAACTTGATTTTATTACGAATGGAAATTTGAAGCGCTCTTTAAAAAATGCATCATGTTCTTTGGTGGTCAACATTATGATAGATTAAATAGGAAAACTATAATATTATTTCGTTAGTTACGGTTATAACCGCATCTAAATATCATATCCTTTAAATTGAAAAACAATAGCTTGTCTATTTAATCCATTAGGTGTGCGCATTCGTACAATTATTGTCATTGTACATTTGGCAGAAAAAATCCCTCCCGAGTCCAATGTGGCTGCGTTAGCTCGTGATCTTAGTTGTTTGAGTATATGAAGCTGACAATTTCCACAATCCATCACAGACTCTGCCTTAAAATATGAGTGAAGAATTACCCGAGTACAGGACAACTCCTGACTAGCTCAGTGGTTAGAGCATAGGCGTAATAAACGAAAGAACCTGGGTTCGATTCCCATGTCAAGGTGACATTTTTAAATTTAAAGAATATGATAAACATTAGCTAGGTATTGATGTGGCTCCATGGTGCGAGCCCCCGACCGAGAGGCCACCACCGTTGGCCACAATAGTGCCAACATTTGTGGATAGAGGGTGTCATGTGGTCAGCACAACGAACCCTCTGGCCGTTAATCTAAGTTTTCTTAGTGGGAGCTGCTACTTATTTATTTAATTAGCTCCGTATTTGTACGTTACGGGGCTGAGCTTGAACCCCGTTACAGACCCAGATACATTTTGGAAGCGCTGGGGATCGAACCTGGGACCTCTGTATCGGTAACCAAGAATTCTGACCACAGAGGTGGTCTAGGTATTGCTATCCATCAAAATTTTCTATCAAAAATAATTGATGTAAATATTAAAATTAAAACCGCCTTCAAAAAATGCTTTAAAAATCATTACATCAGTGGCATTTCTTCGTTTATCAATGATTCAAGTTTCTATCAGACTATTCAAAGTGTATTTAATTTTTTAACGAATTTTTCAAGATTTTTTATAAATCATTTTATTTCTTATTTTTTATTAGTCATCTTGTCCTTCTGACGAATTTTCTTGAAATCTAGATCAAACAACTTTGTTTATAACCTAAGTTAAAAACTGCCCAAACATTTACAAAATTTGTTTATAATTTCTGTCTGCCTTGTAGTCACCTGGACACCAAGAGATACCCCGGTGGGCCAATTTAATTTGGGCAACCACAACTAATTTATTCATTCAATTCTAGATTATTGTATTTATTACATTTTAATTAAAAGTTCCAGTGAGTGAGTTTGAGGGTGTCCAGAATTCATCATTCGTGAAGATTAACAATGGCAGTAAATTTAAAATCTTGCCGTTGGTTGTTTCTTAGTGTTGTTTATAAACAATGTCTTAAACCAAACGTAAAATAATTTGTTTAGTGAATACTGACTGTCAGCATCTTTTAATTAACTCAAGTATAGGGTGGAGGATCATTTTACAAAATAAAATAGATCAAAAATTAATGTACATCTATTGTCTGAAACATTTTTTCTCATTTCGGTATAAGTAGAAATTATTAATGTTTTAATTGGACTGAAAAGCGACTTAAAAATCGATAGTGTAGCTGTTGATTTCGGTGGTCTTGTGGTAAAGTGATCACCTCAGGGACCAATGTTCGTAGGTTCAAACTCAACTGGGGTCGATGGATTTTTCTAGAGCAATAAAAATCCGCTGCACTACTTCCTTCAAAGGGAAGTAAAGCTGTCGGTCCCATGTCAATTGTGGCGTTTAAAAGAACAATGGAAGATATGTGGAAATACCTTTACCGGAAAAATTGGTAGGCTCTTTCACTCTTGCTCATTAAAATTATCATATTCTGATATGATCAGTCAGTTCAGAAAGTGCGCGTTAAATACCTCAAGTAAATAAATAAATAAAGATAGTTTAGCTAAATTGGCCTCGGGATTATAATTATTTCGACTCGCAATGTCAGCTTATAACTTCAGTGGTAGTTATGAATGCATGTAAGGACAGCCATGTTTGTAGTTTAGGGCCGCATTGATCAAGCCAGTCCACCCTTGCTTCTAGCAGATACTTACAACAAGACCAATGCAGGAACGTGCTCTACCAATCACAACAAGATTAATACTCGAGGTTGGTGAATCCATTCAAAAGTTTCTCGTGAACATACATACAAATAATAGACGTGTGGGATTGAGAACCTCATCCTTTTTTTTTTAAAGTCGGGTGAAAAGTGACTACTGCAGATCACATGACATGATGTATTGACACGTGGAGGTAGATCTAATAACTTCATCTGTTAGGGTGACCTAGTGGTCTAGGGGTAAGGTGTCAGACTTCTGTGCTGAGGGTCTGGGGTTCAATCCTCGGTCTCGGCACAAATTTATCTGATTGCCAAACCCTTCCTTCACCTCTGACAAGATGTGTATTAATCACAACTTGTGAATTTGAGGAATGTCAGGCCTCCACCGTGGTTCGGATTCCACGTTAAACTGTAGGTCCTCCATTTCATCTCACAATCACCCTACCATTGTACATTAGCGCCATTGTACATTAGCGTAAGTGCGTATAACCCGAACGGGTAGTAAGACGCGGTGCTAATAATAATAATAATAATAATAATAATAATAATTCATCTGCCAGATTATGTCCATTCGCAAGAAAATTGACGTGTACATTAGGGAAAGTTATGCGTTCAAAGAATGTGCATCTGTATTTTATAAATATATTCGTATCTGCATACATATTTTTGTAGAACGCGTCTTACCACCCGTCCGGGTTATCCGTATATATACAATATTAGGATAGGGATGAGGAAGGTTGAAATTAAAGGATATGTACCCACCTTCGCCGGAATGACTAGTGGCAAACCATTTAGGGAAAAACCACCCTTAGTACAACCAACCAAGATTAGAACCCCGTCATTGGCAGTCCAATCTATTGCGAGAGTGACACCTTAGACCGTTCGACCACCGAAGAAGGTAATTCTCCTGTTAAAAAAAATAGTTTGCTTCGGTGGTAGAATGATCTAAGTCGTCAATATCTCAATATACTTGACCCCCAATGAAAGTGGAGATGGGGCTTCGAATCACAGCCTGGCATAATGAGGGTGTTTTTACCTAAATGGGTGTTACACCTCCACGCAGATGTGGGTACACTCCCTTTAAATTCAACCTTCATCACCCCTACCACATTAACGTATGTAATTAGTACGTATGCGAACGAGATGTGAGACGTGGTGTACATAAAACCGCTCTCCCATTGGTCCATATTCTCCGCAGAGTGTGGGGTGCTGGGACACAATCTTGTTTTCTCTGATCTGCAGTCTTTGAAGAGGCCGAAAGGGAAGTTTTCTCCGGGCGCTCTTGAAACGGGGATAATGAACTTCGTAAACGCGGTAATTGTCGGTATTTAACCATGCCGTGAACATGCTTGGAGAACTCCATTGATGAACGGACGGACTCTGGGGCGCTGACGGCTACTGTTCGGCGGTCTATCGGACAGAAGCGACTCAAGCGCCAGTCTTAAGGTGGGGCTGTAGGGGACGCGAGAAAAGGTTAGTGTTTTTTTGCAGTTTTTATAATAAAACAATTTTTTTGTCAAGACTAGAAATATAAAGTCTAGTTTTCTTCGCATGGTGACCTCAACAGTTGTTGAAAGCGTATAGCCCGAACGGATAGTAAGACGCAGTGCAAGAAATTAAAAAGTTATTGAATATCTGTCAAGGGTGTCCTGGAATTTAATGACAAGTTTTTCTATTCATTTAAAAAGTTTTTCTTCTAATGCCACTGTGCTCATGACAAATATTTAACAACTGTTGATATCACCCTGTGAACAAAATTAGATTCTTATGTTGCAACTGGAGCAATTT